>ATSW01029485.1:0-15138 GCA_000444245.1 Botryllus schlosseri
TACACCAGCCAAGGCTGTGTCAACAAAAAGAGTTCGTGTATCATCTAAAAATAGTACATTGAACGCTCTCGTATTCGACATTTCGTGCTGGTGACGTCATATTTTGTGTTACGATTGTTGATATACAATGTTCTTTCCAATTCTCTACTAGTTGCTGACGATTACCCCTGACGAGGGTCAGCCGAAAATATTCGGGTTCATTTTAATATGAATATGCTATTCAATTGTAAGCCATATCTATACATCGAGACGTTCTGTTCTTAGCTTACTGTAAAAAACAACAAAACATGGAGATTGACAAATTGTCGGCAAAATTATGATGAATCTTAAGATTGGCTACTTCTTGACTTCATTCAGGGTCATAATTCTATACCCTTTTGGTAGGCTACATGACATGTTATTGGTGGCCTCTTCGGCTTTGTTTCTTGGCCACTATTACAGTGCTGAAATGCACTATGCTGTCTTATTGAGTATCTTACCCATTCCAAAAGACACCCTTTTTAGTTCCGTCCGATCAACAATTACCTCAGTCTACAATCCGTCATCTGAGATGGATCGCGCAAAAAGATCTTTTGGGACAGGACATTTTTCTCATTGGACCGCCCGGACCGCTCAGGAGATTTCTTGCAATGCAATACATGGTCAGTGTGGTAATTTCGATTAATGATGAGTTGCTCTGCATAGCGTTGTGGTGATGACTTGGAATTATATTAAGATTATCACTACTGCTTGGTGCACTCTGTCTGCATGGTTGTTGTATTGGTATACAGTTGTATTAGTCCTAGTATAGGTTCAAATCAGAACATGGATATACTACTAAATGTTTTATATTTCAATTAGATTGGCAAATATATATTCATGTGTACTTGGAAGTAGAATTCGAAATCAAAAGTAGGCTTACTTAGGTAAGCTATATAGTTTGAAAAATTAGATTGGGATGGGCCTACATGCATATTTTCTCGACTACCATAGCGTAAACTGATTATTGGCACTGAAAACAGTTGCTCTTTTAGAATTATCTTTTACTAGTATATCGATTTTTGATATATAATGTAACTGATTTAAATGACAGGAACTGACCAGAAAAGAGGTGGAGTACATATCACTGTCCAGAGATACGACGGAGAGTGATTTGAAACAAAGACGGGAAATTAAGGGTGGAACATCATATTATGTAGACCAGGTAAAAAGGATACTGTAGTCACTAGCATACAATGTAGTTTTGAAATGGTGCCAAGCTCGATCAAAAAGGTTCAAATCATTGCAATTTCACTGAAATCCGCTATAGGCAGGCCTGCAGAAAATTGCTACAAATCTGAATTCCAAAAAAGCAAGAGAACGAATTACGTGTGCGGAAACAGCTTATTTTGTCAACCTTTCTTTTAGTCTGCGGTTCGTGCTGCTCTGATGGGCCGGATTTTAGTCATTGAAGGAGTGGAAAAGGCCGAGAGGAATGTATTACCGGCGTTGAATAACCTATTGGAAAACCGGGAAATGCAGCTGGACGACGGGCGGTTTTTGATGCACCCTGCTCGATACGATAAACTGTGTGAGGTAAGAGTGTGTGGGTAACTGTCGACTTGAAGAAACACCATGTTTGACCCATGCTGTTAAGGTGAATACCAAAAAATAGTGACTGATAATGACTGACTGAAAAAGATTTGTCATCATATGATTTGCCTTGCAATTGCAAATATTCCTGCCCTTGTGTAATTTTGCAGGATAAGGCTTAGTCTGATGCTTTACTGTATTGTAATGTAACATTACCTGAAGTCTGACCTAACCTTTGCTGCTAAAGGTTGCCATATCCGTGTCTCTGTAACATTAGGCTCTGCATAAGCATATCTACTCGTCAATCATAATTATTTTCATAATATATCGATAAGAGACTCCAGTGTATACTTGAACCTAACCGATCATTTAAAAAGAATATTATTGGAAATATTCTCATCGACGTAGTTCTCTGATGAGTCCATGTACTTTGATAGGCCTACGGCGTCTACCGATCATCTTGGTTGATAAATGTCAGTGTTTCAAGTAATTTATGTATTCCTGTTTCTTTAGCAATACGGCAAAGAGTCAATGGACTCCTGGCAACTTGTTCGTGTGAGTGACAAATTTCGAGTGATCGCTCTTGGATTGCCAGTTCCAAAATATCGAGGCAATCCGTTAGATCCGCCTTTGCGTTCACGGTTTCAAGCGCGAGACATTTATCATCTGTCCTTCAGGGTGAGCGAATATTTATACGCCTCGTATATTCTTACGGATCAAGATACTGATGATTTGATAGGACCAATTGGAAACGTTATATAAAAATGCACCGTCGGTCGGATCAGAAGTATTGGCGCAGGTGTTGTCTTGTGCAAGCACTCTCTGCACGCAAGAGTCGTCAAGCCTGGGATTGCCAGATTTTCCGCTGGAGAACTTGGCACGTGCCGTGACACTTTTGGAAAAGGTAATGTCGCTGAATTCGGTGATAGGATTGTTGATATACAATGTTCGTTCTGATTCTCTACTAGTTGCTGACCATTAATCCTTACGAGTGTCGGCCGAAAATATTCTGGTTCATATCACTATGAATATACTATTCAATTGTATATTGAAGTTTTGTCCCTCAAAGAAGCTGTTGCAGAATTATGTGTTTTAAAGTTAAATTTGTTGTGTAATTCAATTACTCTTTCAGGCCAAAGATTATCCCGTGTCTGGTATATTTTCGCGACTGTATCCATACGATATACTGCTTAACAAAGAGGGGAAACAGTCTGTCGAAGATGTGTATAAGGTAATGAAATTATTGAGTAGATCTATTGCAAATATGGTGTTGTTTTCTAAAACAGATTTCGGAAAGGGTGTTGCCCTCTTTTTCATTTTCGATTTTGAAGAAAACCAACCCATCATTTTGTTATCCAGCCTATATTTTTTCACATTTTGTGATATTTGCAGAAATTTGAAATTAACGATAAATCTGCGTCCGAATTTTCGTTGGATATAAACACAATCATGCCGGATTCAACAGCACTTGACGGCAAAGAACTACGTCTGGAACTGGCCATCAACAACCAATCAAAACACGAATTGAAGGTATTTTCGTAATTACAGGCAAATGTGCTGGTCGTTAATGTTATACTTTAGGTAAAATGCGGAAATCGCCCGATATCCGAGGAGCATGAAGGCTTTGTTATGACCAAATATCATCGACGGCTGCTTGCCGACATGGCGCTAACGCATTCTGCGATGGACTTTTGTATAATTGGCGGAAAGGTACAGGATTAGGGCGTTGGTCAGGGGCGGTCGATAACGCCGCTCTTTCTACTTCTTTGGTGCACTTGAGTAGACTGCTTTCATTTTACTCAACAGTTTTTAGTAAAGGTTATTGCTTGCTGCATTTTTAATATTGTCAAATTACTTAAATTAGCATAGCAACTTGGCGAAATAAACCCTTTATCAGGGTTGTAACCAAGTCACAAGGTTCCGAGTCGTAAGTCAATCTAACTTTTGTAGTTTTGACTCGAGTCAATTTCAATTCACCACCGAGTAAAGTCCGAGTCTAAGTCGGCTGGTAGACGCTCGAGTCCGATTCATAGTGTTTTGTTCAGTTTTCAAATCAATCAGGTTCAACCCATTCTTTGTAACTCTACTCGAGTGATATAGAATGGCTCGCATTCATAATATAGTAGTTTTCATCAGTCTTGACAGTTTATGACCCTATTTTCCAAATATCAGGACTGATAGACAAAATACCAATAATGTGGTAACTTAAATATTCTTCGAAGTTGTCTTGGCCGTCCCAGCCTCGAGTCAAGTCGAGTCGCCAAAAAATTGCAACGCTAGTCGAGTCATTACAACCCTGGTACCAATGCAGACTACTCGAACCAACTATGGTACCTATCACAATTTCTCATGACTGCCAATTGTATTTAGTTGTGCGTTTCCTAATGAATGACTTGATAATATCATAATCATAATAGATTGTATTTTTATTCCCCAACGAGAAACGTAATCTTCTGCTTGTAGCTTATGTTATCAACTTGGATTTCCAGGGAAGCGGCAAAACAGCTCTGGTGAATCAGTTTTCTAAGATGCTGGGATATCTGACGGAGCCCGTGCTCTTGTATCAAGACATGACGGCTAGAGATTTGCTGCAGCAACGCTACACGTTACCGAACGGAGACACCGTGTGGCGTTACGCTCCTCTTGTGCAAGCCGCTTTGGACGGCAGGATAGCGGTTTTGGATGGATTGCATCGAGTGAATCCTGGAACTCTTTCCATTTTACAACGGTACGTAGTGACTGGTGCTGTAAGCAGGAAATCCCAGATTGCGCCAAGGAGGATTGTTAAAATAACTTTTTATTCCGGGTTCCGGGAATTCAGAGATTATAATGCTCACCAAATTTGGTTCGATTCAAACTGGTAGATGTGAACGCGCTTGAAATTTTGAGTTTAATATAAAAAATTGAAAAAAACTTCAACTTTTACTGTCAACCCCTTGAAATTGTTGACGCAATTGCAACCTATAGACGCAGAGTTATGTCGAGTTTTTCGTTAATAATTCTGGGATTAGCAATCGTCAATGCTATTTATGGAAATCCAAAACTTTCAAACGCAAAAACTTCGCTTCTTCCGGTTGGAAGCAGGCAAAAATTGTTTTTCGTCGTTCTTTTTTGCAACTTAACAATTTCTTGGGGTGAACGATGAAATTTGATGAAAAAACAAATTTTTTAATAATTCAAAAAATTTCAATTAACTCTGCTGCGGATTGTACTGGTTGAAATTGAGCCAAATTTGGTGGTCAGCGTTTTTAGGCAACCTAACAATTGAATCAGTGAATCCCTGGAATCGGGGAAAAAAGTTATTTTTGAACAATCCTAACGTCCAGTCAAAGTAGTCTTGACATGGAAATCGCTACTTTTACGTGTGATTGAGTTGGTATATATGACGTTAATTTTTCTTATCGAGTAGCAAAGCTGGCTAATTACTACACCTCTGACCAAAACTACATCGCTACTCGTGCACTAGACTGGTACACGATCGGGAATTGACTCTGCACGACGGCACGCGACTCATTCCCGCCGACAAGTACGACGAAATGAGCGGCAAGCTCGAGATGACCGAAAAGGAAATGTCCGAGCGCGGCGTGTTGCGAATTCACCCGGCGTTTCGGATCGTGGCGTTGGCGGAACCGCCGAAAGCGGGCTCGCCGAATCAGCAGTGGTTGAACCCGGAGGTGTTGACTTTGTTTATGTACCATCACATGACGCCGCTGACCGTACAGAACGAGACGGAGATCATACAGAGCATGGTGAGTTTTATGGCCGCTGTATGTGGTGTACATTAAAGCTGTTCAAAAATAACTTTTTTTCAAATTTTACTAGGTTCTCGATAAAATGTTTAGGTTGCTTAAAAAAACGTTGCACACCAATTTTGTCGTATAGAAGCATTGCTATGTAAGAAAAAAGTTTCGGCTTTGGTTGATGAACAGAAATATTTCAAACGTGATTTTTATGAAGAATAAACCATTCACCACGTCCTTCGAGTCCCGCTCACCACTCTAGAACCAAGCTTCAAAGAACTATCGAGAAATGAAAAAAATGCCAATTGTCCCACTAGCTTAGACTATGGAACAATGAATACTTCACTTTTATCGTATTACAATTGTAAGACTGTACTTCCAATGCTTACTCGGTTGGTTATGTTTTTACTGCACTACTGGGGTGGAGTGAAAAAAAGAAAAATTTGAATTTCAAAAAGTGCCTCTGATATTTGGTCCCAAATCGAAAATGAATAACTTCTATCATAATTTCAGTTTCTTACGCCCTCTAGTGGCCGAGCAATTTCACCAAACGAGTCGAAAATAGCTAATTTTGCCATATCTTGATAATCGCTTATGCTAGAAAGCCAGTTTTGGGTTTAAAATCTGCGGAAGCAACATGTTTCTATCTCACTTCCATAGAACTTTGTCTTGAAAATGTACAGAAAAAAAGTTACAAGCAAATTGTCGATTTTTAGACCGCCATTAAAAGTGTTGGTTTGCTGTACCAAGTTTGCAATGCCAATTAGCATTTGACTGTTCGTTACATTGCTGCTTTGACAACAAAATCTTGTTTGATGGACTTATCAGTTGATTTTTACATCAACCTAGTATAATTTGGATAGCAGAGAGCATGATTGAACTTTCTTCATAGTTGCAAAGGAGCTACATGACCGTTGGATTTGGTGCAATGCATTTCCCATAAATGATTTTCAAACTGCGCGTCAATCAACTGATGTTAAAATTTAGTGAGATAACTCGGTATCCCAAACAATCTAGAACATTAGATTCTTAAAAAGAAATGCAAACTACGTTCTTGCACGATATTGATAGCTTTTTGGCATCTTCTGCTACGATAGCAAACAGAGAGATAAAATTGCACTTCAATGTGGCTCAAGGATGGCACCGAAGGATTTGAAGATCAAAAAGCAGAGCGCAAGGGAGAATGTTTGGTTGCCGTTTTGCCTCATTCATCAGCTGACGAAAGATTTCGAAGGCAGTCAAGCTCAATTCGACAACCCGGTGCTTCTAATGCAGGTGCCAGCACTTCTATCGGGCAATTCAGGTTTGGTCAAAGTGATTCAGAGTCAATGCAATCTTATTCAGCATCTTCTGGTAATAATTCAACTTTCATGGGAGGTGCTCAACCATCAAACCAAAACCGTGTGTTGTGGACCAACTTGGCAAGAGTTTGTGAAGGGTATATTGTATCGGACCGTACAGGAGCTGCTGTTGCAACTTGTGTATTGCAGGATGTTGGAATAAGCAACGAAAAAAGCAATTCGGTTGTGGTGGATCACGGCAAATTACGAGGGGAGAGAGAAAGGTGCAGAAAAGAAATATAAAGAAGAGAAGCAGAAAACTTGAATCTTGTGAATCTACTTTGATGTACGAAAAGATGCCACTTTGAATATGGTTGAGGCACCCGCTGGAAAATGCTCTATGAAAACAGAGCTGGAGGAACATATTGTTTTAGTAGGAGAACCAGGTTTTGGTTTGATGGTTGAGCACCTCCCATAAAAGTTGAATTAATACCAAAAGATGTTGAATAAGATTGCATTGACTCTGAGTCACTTAGATCACAGCTGAATTGCCCAATAGAAGTGCTGGCACCTGCATTAGAAGCACCGGGTTGTCGGATTGAGCTTGACTGCCTTCGAAATCTTTCGTCAGCTGATGAATGAGGCAAAACGGCAACCAAACATTCTCCCTTGCGCTCTGCTTTTTGATCTTCAAATCCTTCGGTGCCATCCTTGAGCCACATTGAAGTGCAATTTTATCTCTCTGTTTGCTATCGCAGCAGAAGATGCCAAAAAGCTATCAATATCGTGCAAGAACATAGTTTGCATTTCTTTATAAGAATCTAATGTTCTAGATTGTTTGGGATACCGAGTTATCTCACTAAAATTTAACATCAGTTGATTGACGCGCAATTTGAAATTCATTTATGGAAAATGCATTGCACCAAACCCAACGGTCATGTAGCTCCTTTGCAACTATGAAGAACTCTCTGCTTTCCAAATTATACTAGGTTGATATAAAAATCAACTGATAGTCCTTCAAACAAGATTTTGTAGTCAAAGCAGCAATGTAACAAACAGTTACGTGCTAATTGGCATTGCAAACTTGGTACAGCCAACCAACACTTTTAATGGCGGTCTAAAAATCGACAATTTGCTTGTAACTTTTTTTCTGTACATTTTCAAGACAAAGTTCTATGGAAGTGAGATAGAAACATGTTGCTTCCGCAGATTTTAAACCCAAAACTGGCTTTCTAGCATAAGCGATTATCAAGATATGGCAAAATTAGCTATTTTCGACTCGTTTGGTGAAATTGCTCGGCCACTAGAGGGCGTAAGAAACTGAAATTATGATAGAAGTTATTCATTTTCGATTTGGGACCAAATATCAGAGGCACTTTTTGAAATTCAAATTTTTCTTTTTTCACTCCACCCTACTGCACTACTTGGGCTTCTAATTTAAATAACTTCCACTTCCACATATATTTATAATTTGGATTTGGAGATGTGGAAAGTAGTTTTTGGCATATGTCTGCATGGCTTTTGTGAGCGATATTATAACGACAACTAGTTGAAATAGCCCTTGCATCCTAGTAACTGAATGTTTTCCAAAATTGCACCTGTTTGTAATGTTGTTAGTCATTTTGCGTTAGTGACGAAGTTGTGCCTGAACCATGCATTTATAGAGTAGCCGTTTCCAATTAACGGCGTGTTTCTTGGATTCAGGCCTCTATTTGCTAAATGAAAACAGGGTAGGAATAGGATCGTAATCTCCCCTCCCTGATGAAGGTTTCTGATATCAAAATTGTGATTGATTAGCTGAGAATTGAAAACAAAACTGTCATACTGATAAACGATAGAGAAATGACTCGATAATTATAGTTGGCTAATTAGACTAAATTAGAGCGAAATGTCAGTAATCTAGTTATAATCTAATTTGTGAAATGTTTTTATACTCTAATTCTGATTTATAATCTAATTTGTTAAATGATTTTATACTGTAATTTAAATTCTAATTCTAATCGAACTTATTGTTTTCCTGGAAATGCCTCTCTTTCTCCGCGGCATTTTGCAGCAAGTTAACAAGAATAGTGTTTCTAATTCTAATCTTATTTGGAGAAAACTGTGTGGTTCTAATCCAAATCTGATTTCGTAACAATATTGTAGCTTTAATTCTAATCTAGTTTGGAAAAAACTGTGTAGCAGTAATTCTAATCTGATTTCGCGAAAATTTTGTAGCTCCAGCTCTAATTATAATCTAATTTGCAAAAGCTGCCAATATTCTAGTTGTCCAATTCCGCTCGAAGGGGGCAAGGCGGCCTACAGTTTGAAACTCCCGGCTTAGACCGCGCCTGCAACGTTTCATTTTGTTTCAGGTGCCGCGCATTACAACATCGCAAGTGTCCGATTTGCTCAATTTTGTTCATCATCTTCGCGACTCTACCGACGCCAACATGCAGTCGGTCGCGAGCTCGCTGTCGACGCGCCAATTGTTGCGGATAGCGAGAAGACTGGAAAGGTTTTACAAAGAGTCGTCCTCCGCCGATAAAAATGCCATTTCTGACGCAGTTCACAAGGCTTGTTTGTCAAGGTGAGTTAACGTTTGCTGTGGAAGAGTAGGAACCACCTGTAATCGCAGGACACCATGATTGCGTCTAAATTTACGACGCGTTTCGACAGGTTTCTGCCCCAGCTACTCAGGAGTGCACTCGGTGATGCGTTGAAGAAAAATGAACTACCAGGCATTGGATTAGATGTTGCCAAACTGCATCCGGGAGATATAACGTGTGAGTTACAATTCCACACTACACGGTGGCTGCAAGATTACTGGAAGGTTTCCAAGTCTATGAATATTCCGATTCTTCTTTTTTGAATGTAATCAAAGTCAACAGTGCCAGATAATATTGTAGCAGATGGTTTGCAGAAAATTTTTACGCACTGTAACCTTGCTATGTGTGAGCAATCGCTATGCTATATGAGTAAAAGCACTTTGAATGTCCCCAGACCAAACCGCTCGATTAAGAAGCTGAGTATTTGAGCATCATAAGATCAAGAGTAGTACATAAATCCTTACCTTTGTATTAAATGCTATATGACTTTCTGAGCAGTGAAAATTCCAGAAGTAATGCTTGAGCTTTGCAATCCTCATCATTCACATATACTGGTTGTATGTTGGTAGCAACTAGCATTTGTTTTCTATTTGTGGCAGGCGAGATAACGGACGCGACTCTTCGAATTGGCGACACGTTCGCGCCGGTGTACACAAAAACTTTCGAAAGCGGGGCCTCAACAGCTAAAGTCCCGGACATTGTGTTTTACGACAACGCGCAACATTTATCTGTGATGCAGGACATGCTACAGGATTATATATTAGGAGAGCACATACTGCTTGTCGGCAATCAGGTTTGCGATGACGAGAATCTTTCTCGAACCGAATATTCAGTTAGCTTGTTCTCTTGTTCTAGGGAGTTGGAAAAAACAAGATTGTGGATCGATTTTTGCACCTTTTGAACAAGCCCAGAGAATACCTACAACTTCACAGGTACTTGGGTGGATCATTTAATGAAATTTATGATTCTATCATGATAATTACAATAATTAACGAAAAGATGATAAGATAACTGGCCTGCTGTAACGGGATACAAAATCATCTGCAGTTCGTGTAACACAGAATAATAGGTTTTGGTTAAATTATGGAGTATAATATCATTTATTAATAAGAAAACAAATTTCTACAAAAGGCAGATATTAGTCAGATGACAAAATCCACAGATCGATTTCATATAAGAACAAAGGTAATGGCAATCTAACTCTTCGTAGACCACCTCGCGCCAATATCTTTATGATCATATCGAAACTAACATCACGCCAACACATCCAGGCTATGTCATTGTCCTTGTTCATACTACTACTACTAATATGTGATTGGGTATTCATACGTAATAGCTCGAAGGAAATAATATTTGTAGTAACAATTCTGTGATAATCCTGATACGCACAAATTTCGTCGTTGCCGTCGTTTCTTTACACTGTCGTTGATTGAAGAATCCTAGGTTGTACGTATAGTTAACTAAGTTATAACTTAATACAACCAAATACTCCAATGTTAATTTTACATTCATGCTCCGAACAAGCAGACTGCCGGCTCGTAAGTCTCTGATGCAGATATTAATTTCCTACACGTTGCTTCAGAGACACTACGGTACAAAGCCTAACTGTTCAGCCCACTGTGAAAGACGGAACGATCGTGTACGAGGACTCGCCCCTGGTGCGAGCCGTAAGACTGGGACACGCGTTGGTGGTCGATGAAGCAGACAAAGCGCCAACACACGTAACCTGCGTGCTGAAGAATCTGCTAGAGAGCGGACGCGCCACACTGGCTGACGGGCGGAAAATCGTGTCTGGTAAATGGAATTGTTTTGCTCTGAAAATTGGGCGGTTTGACTTATCATGTATCATGTTTGTTTGTGGCAGTGGTTCCCAAAGTGAGTGATATTGCCCCCTGGTGGGATAGTTTGCGAGACAGGTGGATGGAAGTGTAAGAAAGGTCATTTTGCGCACAAATGTAACGTGCGAAGGGCCAATAGGGTGGCGAAAGTCCTAAAGAATGTAATGCGTTATATGGCGTGGTTGAGTCCTGTGCAATGAGTCAATATCGAAATTGACTCGAGTCGAATCACTGAAATATTACGACTCAAGTCCGTTACAACCCTGCCTGATAGCAAATATATATTCATTCTTTAAAACAGATGAAGCCGAACTGAGCAATCTCCTGACGACGTACCAGAACGAAGACGTGATCGTGATGCACCCTGGCTTCCGTATGTTTGTTCTCGCCAACCGACCAGGATTTCCATTCCTCGGAAACGACTTCTTTGCCGCCATGGGTGAGTCGCCGACCTTCTGACTTCTCGACGTTCTGTGGACAGATGTGAATAAAGAAAAACATGTCATACCGTCATGTAGTGAACTTTAGTACTCTGAAGAAGAACAACAGTTCCTGTCTGTTCCAGGCGATGTGTTCAGTTGCCACGCCGTCGACAATCCCAGCGTCGAGTCTGAACTGAAAATGCTGCAGCAATACGGAGTAGACGTGCCTGAGCACGTTCTGCGTAAGTTGGTGGCTGCGTTTGGGGAGCTTCGCGCCATGGCAGACGAAGGATTGATCTCGTATCCGTACTCTACGAGAGAGGTCGTGAACATTGTCAAGCATTTGCAGGTGAGTGATTGTGATTGCTAATAATGCAGCAGTGTGGACAGACTTGGACAACTACATAATTCTAGTCGGCTAATTAGACTAATTAGAGAAAATTACCGACAATCTAAGTCTAATCTAATTTGTGAAATGCTTCTATGCTGTAAATTCAATTCTATTGCTATAATTCAAATCAAATCTAATTTTGAATAGCTGAAAATCTTCTAGTTGTCCCAAGTCTGCAGTGGCGATCAGGTCTGTCTGGCCTCGATACTCAATTACAACTAGAATTAGCAATATCCGAGACATGTCAACGCCACGGTACTTTGACTGATACTAGAATGTGAAGATTTTAGATGCACGCGAGTCGCATAAATCCAAAGTCTGAAATTGAGAAGTTTTGCCGAAAATAATAGTAAGTAGTATCAGTAGGGAAAACATATGTGAATACTCGGAAAAAGTACTTTGTTATTGACCAGGGCCGGCCAATTTTTTCGGGCAGAGGGCCACATGAGATTTACGAACCGTTGCGCGGGCTACTTGAATGTTGATGACCTTTTTTAGTCATGATGATGAAAACACGACTTATATTACTACACACAAAAATCGATAATAACAATTTCATGAAAAATCAGTGGGCATAGTGCACTCATTACCCAACCGCGCGAAGCGCAACATTTTTTAAAGTTAATGAATAAGTTTGGCCAATTATAATGTCACTTGCATATATTGCGGACCAGCAAATATCGAAGATTTTGGTGAATATGTGCTTGTCATTTTGTGCAAAGGTTTGATCGCCGACCGTTTCTCAGCGAGTGCAGAAAGTTAGATGTTGGACGACACATCTCTAATAATTGTGAATATGCTCAGACTCAATTCAGTAAATTCGACGGTTTTTTCACGTTCATGAGGTGGTACTAAAAGCAAGAAAATTGAGTGACAATCAATCGTACGATGTGCTAAGAAAAATATCAAGTCATATATATCTACCACAGAATATTATGTGGCTAGCCCCTGGCTACCCCAATCCGTCGGAACTGATATTTTAATCATCAACATCCTGAATTTGCCAGGCTGGCTACTCAAATTTTTGGTTGGCCTTGCAAATTCACAATAAATCACTGGGGAAATTTATTATTTGATATGATTACTAATTGCGAGAATTATCTTGTGGCCACTGAAAGTCTTCTCGCGGGCAACGGGTTGGCCGCCCCTGTTATTGACCATCTTTGGCCGAATTCCCCCAAGGTGCCGTAGATACAATTCGTATCTACTGATATTGTCTAATTTATTAATGCAATATTGATGCATCGCTTTCACAGTAATATTAGTTTCGCATTTCTAATCCCATATTCACCACTGCTGTATATCGGGTACAGGAATTTCCGAAGGAAGGCCTCGCCAGCGTGGTTCGTAACGTTTTCGATTTTGACGCGTACTCGATCGAATCAAGACAACAGGTGGAGTCGGTCATGCACAAGCACGGCATACCGATCGGAGCGCGTCCGCAAAATGTTGAGCTTTCTAACCAGTGAGAAGGAATCTTTCAATGTACACCGCAACATGAACCCGCCCTTATCAGCAATTGAAAGTCCGGTCGTTTTACGTTCTATGCAATAAACGTTAATACCAAAAACGCGATTTGTGGTTTGTGAATGTGAATAGTGACACCCTAGGCAGCGTATTTTCGTGGTCAGCATGGTTTATGTGAACTGAGCTGTATTTGCAGGTTTCCCATGAACCCCCCAGAGCATTCTGGATATTGGACGATAATGAGCGATGCCAAAAAGACGTGCAAACCGAGGCCAGTTAAGCTCAATGTGAAGGTAGATATTGTTGGTTAGAGTTGCTTGAAATCGTCAGCGTTAATACTAAAGCTAAACTCTACAGGGCCCGGTGTATTTGCACGTTCAAGATTTTCCGCTCGAAAGGGTCGAGGACCGTGCGCTGACGTTTTCTGAGCAGAGAGCGCACTGGCAAGTTCCGAAGCTTTCCCAAGTGTCGATAATTTCCGACATCGCGACTACGAAAGGTGTGATTGTTAGTTTCTGCGCCTGTCAAGTGTGAGCAATTTCACGAACAGGATTGCAAAATGGCACGAGCATTACTTGCTTCATCTCTAATAAGACTGCAGTATTTACAATGTTGAAGGCTTTATAGTACTTGCAAGACCTAAAATCTCACTAGGAATTGTTGCCTCTAGTGGCAAAACTTTTTGCAAATATTCGGTATCGTATGTCACATAGCGATCATGAATACCTGAAAAAAATTAAAATTGTCGAATTTTAGAGATTTTTTCTCAGACGTTCTAAACCAAGCTGCGTTACAAGCTCTCTTCGCGAGCTGTACACCATTCAACGTTAGCACGTCGTGGGCTGCACAAATTTTTTGCTCATCCTATGGTCTGCCGTAGTATGTGTTTCAAATTGATGAGTTGTGTATTTGTCCCGTCAAACTTGATCTTTGCTAGTGTATTGATGTGGTATACAATACACACAGGCGGATAAAAATTATGTGTGATAAATTTATTGTTAATAGCGAATAACACGTGTGGCGACAAAACCAATTTGTTAAAATAGACCATTTGGCGAGGATTTTCATGTTGAAATATATCAATGGTCCTGACTTTGGGTGATAGCAAGCATTGAACCATCACAATGGTGATGTCAACATTGTTGAAAACCAAATGCGTACTAATAATCAAATTACTGTAGGTACTTGATTAATCTTTTTCTTAATATATTTCAACATGATAATGATAAGTTTTATTCTTACCATAGTATTCTTTATTCCTACCATAGTATATTTTATTCCATTGGTTGCTCGATAGCCTGACCTCGAGACCCATGTATTTTGCAAGGCTTCGATTGCTAAACATCACAGAAAGTGAAAGTAAATGACTTACATCCAATTATGAGAATCTGGACAACCGACTTTAATCTCTGATTTGGGCCATGAGGTCGACCAGCGTATAAATTCTCATCAACGTTGATAACGCGTTTACGTTATCATCAAATCAATGTTTGGTTTGTTTTGAGTATACAAACACGTTATTTTCATGTCGTGGGTCATATGTAATCAAATAACAATATTGGATTTGGGCTTAGTATTCCAATTTTATATAGTGCGGCCCGCGAATGGATTTAAATGTTGAACGCGGCCCGCCAGCTAAAAACTTTGCCCACCACTGCACTAGAAGTAACTATACAATTTAATGAATCGTGCATTCAATTTACTGCTAAAAATTTCATCATTTCAATACACCTCAAGACTGCGATACAATGAAAAGATAGGAAGGTGTCGAAATGAATTGCAGTAGTCTTTAAAATCATATTCCCCTGAGACTGCCAAGGCACACAGGCCTTGGCAGTCTCAGGGGAATATGATTTTAAAG
>ATSW01029527.1:0-23540 GCA_000444245.1 Botryllus schlosseri
TTTAAAAAGTGCAGACAGACTTTGACTGGATATATAAAATGCGCATCTGGAACTAGAACAGTAGCTCCTCACTTTTCAAACCTTGGAACTAGAACTAGAACTACTCACTTTACAAAATGCACTTCTCAAAACTCCCAACCAGAAGTAGAACTACTGGTACTCAATTTTCAAAGCTCAAAACTGGAACTACTCACTTAAAAGTGAGAAAATTCAAAACTTGCAACAAGAACTAGAACTACTCGCTTTTTAAAACTTGCAACTAGAAAGAACTAGATTCCGAAGCAGCTCATTAATTTTTATCTTATTGTAATCAGAACGATTTTCCCGCAAGTCAGCTAAATAATATTGGAGATAGAATGGATATTTCAAAAGGACGGGGTTTTGAGTTTGAAATGGGAGGGGTTTCAACCCTAAAACCCAACCCTGACCACGCCACTGTCACGTGGTTTCAAGTTGTTGGGCAACTGATTTTTTTACATGCGCAACTACAACTAGAACCACTCACTTTTCAAAATCTGCGACTATAACTATTACTACTCAAGAACTAATAACTAATGCCACGTAGATTGGTAGCCTTGAGTGCATGACTCTTGTTGTAGCGGCATCAAATGTCCAATGTTCCGACGTGATCCAGAAGACCCAAAGAAGGAAAACGCGGAACCTTATGCGGCCGAAGCGAAATTCTTTGTCGAAACCCGACTGCTTCAGAGAGACGTTCAGCTCGTGTTGGAAGGCGTTTCCAATCAGAACATCCTGCTCGCCACTGCTCTGCACCCGGTACTCACACAATTAGTATATTCATAATGAAATGAATCCGAATATTTTCAGCTGACACTCGTCGAGGGTAATCGTCAGCAGCTAGTAGAGAATTGGAAAGAACATTGCATATCAACAATCGTATCACAAAATATGATGGCATGATATTTCGAATAATCGGGGCGAAGAGACTGCTTAAGCTCAATGTACTATTTTTAGATGATACACAAAGTCTCTCATGTACTTGATTTTGCCCAGACTGACTCGTCATCACTTCTTCAAACCCTTATTGAAATTTCTGGCACGCATTTGCTTAAATGTTATTGGACTGTTGCTGTAGCTTGTCGTTTATACATCACAGCAAAAAAGTTATTTGTATATTTTGAATTTGGTTAATTACATTTACTGAAGTTCGCTTCGGAGTGAAAAGATTCTGTTGCAAAAAGTAATGGAATCACCATACTATTATGGCAATGGTTATATCGCTGTTGAGTTACTGCCATTTGTTTCAGAATGGAAACATCACCGAGCTTCTGCTGAAAGAGGGATTTGCTCGTTGTGTTGACTGGAGCATCACCTCCTACTCTCAAGGTCCGGCCAAGCTTCGCGCCCTAGAAAGGTAATGTGGAACGTGCCTTTCTGTAAAATCTCAATCTGCACAGCGGACTGAAGAACCCACCTGGACCACTAGATAATTCTAGTTGCATAATTAGACTAGTTAGAGTGAAATGCCGGTCTTCTAATTATAATTGAAAGTGTTTCAACACTCTCATTTCAACTTGTAATCTAAATCTTGTTTCCCTGAAAATGCCACAAGAGAACTATATATGTGATGAATGTTTATGTGATGTAATTGACTTGTCATCTGACTCTGGAAGGATGCTTGCCTACTTTGCTGCATATAACTTGTTCCGACAGAGCTATCTCATTCACGTATATTACTTTGATCTAATGAAAAATAACTGTATGTATCATTCTGATCTGTTGCTATAATTCTAATTCTAATCTATTTTTGAAAAAAAACTGTAGCTATAATTCAAATTTTGATCCTATACGGGAAAACTATAGCTGTCATTCAAATTCTAATCTAATTCGGAAAAGTAAAATATTTCTAATCCTGCAACTCTGTACAGAGCCGCCAAGGAGCGCGGGGCTCGCATCTGGAAAGACTGGACCCCGAAAGACTCTGGAATCGACGAGAAAGAGAAAGAATTCTCCGGCAAAGTGATCCAGATCGTGAACGCGGACGCCATCGCCGTCAAGTCTGCCAACGGGACCATCAAAACCGTCCACCTGTCCAGCATCAGACCGCCCAGGTGAATTTTCCGCAGAGAGCTCTCTGTCATTTTCAAAGGGGTCACGGCAGTCGAATAGCTACTCAAGTAGAAGTAACGCTGCAAATTTGTACTTAATTACAAATAGAAGTTTGTGAATCACTACGTCAGACTTGAACAAACTACTCAATTGCAAATGAGCTAACAAATATCGGCATTTCAAAAGGTTGCGGTTTAGAGTTCGCAGCGGGTGGGCTTCAATCTCAAAACTCCACCACCCCCCCTATGCTACGGTTACACCACTGTTAGTAATGATGATATGAGCTCGCAATGGCTGCAAGAACTAAAGATGACACCTGTTTTCTAGTTTGGCAACGAAATCACTTTTGAAATGCTTAACTAGAACTGGAACTACTCACTTCCATATCCTCTACTAGACCTACTCAAAAAATCAGTGATTCATTTGCTGCGTGAATTTATGTGTGAAATTGAATAATTTTGCTTGAAAACCTGACCACTCGAAGCAGATTGCAAGTAGACAAAATCTACCTTGTTTCTCTGAAAGAATAGAAGCTCTCTGATACTGACCATGTCCGTAATTGTCTGCACACGCAGACTTGACGATTGCGCGTTTCTGAAAGAGAAGAAAATGCCAAAACCAGAGAAGAACGAACAGGGGGGTCGGCCGCGGCCGTTGTACGACATCCCGTACATGTTCGAAGCCAGGGAATTTCTCCGGAAGAAACTCATCGGCAAGAAGGTGACTCGGTGGTTCTCTCATAGATGGGCTGAGCATAATGATTCGACCACACGAATCTGAATCGAGTATTAATTATAATTAGAGAAATGAGAAATGTTGCTTTTGAGTACTGAAATTGCAGGCTCCTTGCCACTAAAAATTAAACTATCAACGAGAATTTTAGTTTCGATACTACCTTCCACTGCGGAAAGCTGTAAACGTTGATTGGTTGTATCGCAGCATACGAAACATGTAGTTGAAGAGCTTCTTGGGGGTACAGAACTTCAATATACAAGTGAATACTAGTATACTGATATTGAAATAAACCCGAATATTTTCGGCTGACGCTCGTCAGGGGTAATCGTCAGCAACTAGTAGAGAATTCAAAAGAACATCGTATATCAACAATCGTATCACAAAATATGACGTAAACGACTTTTATCAAAATACACCAGCCAAGGCTGTGTCAACAAAAAGAGTTCGTGTATCATCTAAAAATAGTACATTGAACGCTCTCGTATTCACGAAATTTCATGCTGCTGACGTCATATTTTGTGATACGATTGTTGATATACGATGTTCTTTTCCAATTCTTTACTAGTTGCTGACGATTACCCCTGACGAGTGTCAGCCGAAAAGATTCGGGTTTATTTCAATATGAATACAATATACTATTGAATTGTATATTGAAACATGTAGTGCAAAGCTACGTACATTAGTGGAAATGTCATATCTGCGAAGTCGCGATCAATCCCTGGCATTGTCACAAAGTGCAATGAAAACGGAATGGTCAAAAAATGGCAAATAATCATCTTTAATGTGATGTAGAACTGTCATTATATTCTTTGTGGTAATGTCAAAAGTACACATTTCAACTTTCCACATCATTCATATTTTTGCGATCTGATAATGACCGATGCGCGAAGGCTAATACTCAATTCAGAATCGAATCGCTCAAATACTCTATTTTGCACACTCTTACTCACAGACTTGTTCAGGTCCAAGTCAACGTGGACTACAAGAAACCGGAGCAGGCCGCCACCGACACGCTGCCCGCTTTTCCTGAAAGGCTCTGTGCGACGGTTACTTCAGGAGGAGTGTGAGTTTCGAACAATGTCAATTTCTGTTTTCAAGGGCAATTTTGAGTCGTTGTTGTATCCTGATCATGTTATCATTAATATTTTCGTAATCAGTGAGACAGACGCTTTACTTCGAGAGATTTAATACGGTTTTAATAAATTTAACTATATAGAATATTACCATGTCTGCCTAAAGACAGTCTTGTAGGTACAGCGTTTCAGGATACAATTGAATAGTATAGTCATTTTGAAATAAACCCGAATATTTTCACCTTACACTCGCCAGGGGTAATCGTCAACAACTAGTAGAGAATTTAAAAGAACATTGCATATCAACACTCAACGGTGATCACTGGTGACGGTAGTTGCTGACGACTACCCCTGAAGAGTGTCGGGTGAAAATGTTTAAGTTTATTTGAATATGAAAATATTATTCAATTGTATATCAGCCGTTATCTGGCTGCCCAACCGTGCAGTCACGTCTTTCAATTAGTTATGTTTAGTTTGTAAATCTCGCGTCCCAAAACGAATCGTTTCCGTTTTATTTCTAGAAACATCGCAGACGCACTCGTGAGCAAAGGTCTAGCCAAAGTGGTTCGACATCGTCAAGATGACGATTCCAGATCCGCCCATTACGACGCTCTGCTCGCGGCCGAACAACGGTACGACTGATATTTCTGATTCGCTTCGACATTTTGGGAAAACTGATTGCCGGCCTATTACAGAGCGATCAAGTCCGCGAAAGGTGTTAACAGCAAGAAAGACATTCCGATTCACAGGGTGGCCGACGTGTCTGGCGAGGTCTCGAAGGCAAAAGCTTTTCTGCCGTTCTTGCAGAGAGCTGGCAGGTACGGGCGACGTTACTACTCGAGCAGAAATAGGTGTAAAGCCATAAACTGAATTACGTGAAATATGATGTAAGTAAAGTATTCTAGGGCTTGTTTTTCCCAAAAAACTGAAAACTGTTCAGTAGATGTGTGGAAAAAATGGCAGCTTCAGTAAGCAGAAGGCAAAACCTACTCGAACACCTACTCCGAAAAGGTCTTTTGTTACTGAACCCCCACAGTTGAATTTGAATGAATTCCAGATCGGAAGCTGTTGTGGAATACGTCTTTGGCGGATCTCGTCTCAAACTCTACCTGCCGAAGGAAACATGTCTCATCACTTTTCTTCTCGCAGGTTTGCAATGATTACACCCCTCGCCAGACTTGTACTAACTAGTAATCTAATCTAACTACTGGATTTTTGAGTAGGCGGTTTTACTTCTAGTCGAGGATTTTTGTGAAGCGAGTAGTAAAAAATTTAGCTGTCGAATCACTAGAAAACGCGCGACGTCGTTTGGAGTGAATCGTGACAGCGGTGTTCTGTTGTGTGATGTACTTGCGGCCATTGCTAGCTCAGAGTCATCACTATTGACAGTGGCGTAGCCGTACATATCATACATTGATATACAATGTTCTTTCCAATTCTCCACTAGTTGCTGACGATTACCCCTGACAAGTGTCGGCTGAAAATATTCGGGTTCATTTCAATATGAATGTTCAATTTTATATTGAAGTTCTGTGCCTCCAAGAAGCTCTTCAGATAGTTATAGTTGCGCATTTCGAAAATAATGTAGCTCTAGTTCTAGTTGCGGATTTAGAATTAATGGATTAGTTCTAGCTGCACGTTTCAAAAAGTGGATAGTTCTACTTATAGTGGTGTGTTTTTATAAACAAGTAGTTCTAGTTCTAGTTGCGGATTTTCAACAGTAGTTCTAGATTTTTTAACAGTTGTTAGTTATAGATCTGGCGCTATCGTTTTAAAAATCCAGTAGTTTGTACCATTCTGCTCCTACCCATCTACAATTTCATCCTGGACTTTCGTGTTTTCAGGCATCGAGTGTCCGCGGGGAGCCCGTAACGGTCCAGGCGGGGTGATGAAGGCCGACCCCTACTCCGAAGAAGCTCTCAGTCTCACCAAGGACATGTGCATGCACAGAGAGGTAAGGTTTGTCAATACTGGTGCAACGAAAACCTGCTCACTTCTATTGCGATCAGAGCTCTGCAGATTATATCTTAGCTGATAATGTGGAGTCGATATCACACTTTGAAAGAAATATTGGTATCGGCTTTTTGTGGTAAAAAGATCGGCAATTTTGTGATATCACAACATGATAGTCGGGAGTCGGAGGATTTTCATCTGCGACTATTACACTGGGACTATTGATCTATTTCTTAAGTGTCCAGATGCAGCCTTTCTAATCTATTTCGTATCAATCGCTGTAAAGCTGTTGAATAAATGCTAAGTGAAATTATATGCATTCGAAAACTGCACCAATTTGCGACGTCATATCTACTTCTACTTCAGTTGCAATGCTGTATACTTTCACCTCTGGTCGCTAGTACTATTCGGTCGTACTCCCAATTATGATGTCACTGTGAAAACCAACATTCACATTGTTTGTATTTTTTTCGCGACAGGAATGGTATAAAACTTGTTTGTTCATTCATTCTTGCAGTAACGAGACTGAACCTCTTCCTTTTCTCCAAATTCTTCCCGCGACTTTCTGTTCCCGAACCCGATTTGGGTTTCTGCGCCGTTTGGGGACTTGACCCGTAAAATTCAGAGACCGAATTCGTCAGATCTTTGTTTCCTTTTGTTTTAACATTCCTTTGTGATGGTTGCAATTTGTGGGCGATTGCTTGGCTTGCAATGATTCGAGAGTCTGACTTTTCGCGTTCCTTAGCATTCTCGCGTCTGAACAGGCGTTTGATGTAAAACAGTGTTTCTAAACCTTCTTTATAGCTCAAACCCGTAAATTTCTATAGACAGTTGTCGCTAACTAGAAACTAGTTTTTCCATATTAGATTAGATTTCGAATTATAGCTACATAGCACATAGCTATCTGCAGGTTTTTCCAAATTGGACAGGAATAAGAATTATACCTAAACACATATATACAAATTGGATTTGAATAAGAATTATAGCTACACATTTTTTCCAATTTGATTAAAATGAGAATTT
The DNA here is from genome assembly GCA_000444245.1 of Botryllus schlosseri. NCBI lineage: Eukaryota > Metazoa > Chordata > Ascidiacea > Stolidobranchia > Styelidae > Botryllus > Botryllus schlosseri. The sequence continues at coordinate 6,855 of ATSW01029527.1, forward strand.
CAGAATTCGCAAAAATTTGGGAATTCAATCAAATTCAGAATTATAAATACGACAAAAATCAAAATCAATTCATATCGAATCAGAGCTCTATCTGTTGAGCACGAGAATCGCAAATGTCTATACACTGCTTTTTTCCGAATTACATTAGAATTACAATTATAGCTACAGTTTTTTCCTGACTAGATTAGAATTAGAATTACTGAATTCGCAAAAACTTGAAACATTGAAAAAATTTGTAACATTGTACTATACAGGTCTGCAGCATTTTCATGAAAGGCAGAAATTAGATTAGAATCAAAATGATAGCATAGAAACACTTCACAAATTAGATTAGAATTAGATTACCGGAAACTAGAATTTGAATTATGTAGTAGTCCAATTCTGCGTACCGTTATGTGAAGGAGACTTCGGAAGGCTCGCAAATCCGCAGTAACTCATTCTCGAATATCCGAGTCCTCTCTCTGGCTGACTGTTGACGTTCAAGCTGTATTGACTCAGATTTTGCGTCGAGTGATGCATTCTCCATCTTGCCCTGTTTGAGTCCTGTTGAGTCGCACACCTCGATGACGGCGGGTTGTCCAATTTTTTGAGGTAGTCTGCGCCGTAGAGCAGCTCTTCAGGCCCGGTGATTTCCGGGATGTGTCGTAAATCCAGGACGATCCCTTCTGTGTCTTGGCCACATTGGTCTCGGCCTGTTCCGTGAATTTTATAATATATTCATATTGATATCAACCTGAATAGTCAGCAACTAGTAGCGAATTGAAAATCACTTTGGGTATCAACATTCCTATCACCAGCTTGAAAATATCAAATGATGGACGCCAAATGATATCTTAAGCTACCACTATTTACTACTAGCTAAGCATACTATTTTTAGAATATTTTGGAATTCGTGTTAATCTAATGATATTTCGTTGAGCTCAAGCCATCTGTTCGCCTCGATGATTCGATTTTTCGTGCCAGTGACGTCACATTGCGTGATGACGTTGTTGATACACGAAGTTATTCAGTGTTCCCTATCTTTGGCCCAAATTATTTGGGTTGATTACAATGTAAATAAAGTACACTACATAACAAAATCTGACGAATTTTTGATTGGGTTGATATGTTTTTGGTTTTCGGCAAATTTTTGAGCGCTGATTTCGAAAATGTCATTCGTTTTCCGCTATCAATGATCATTATATGTATACATGGACATTGGAAAGTAGGCTAACTTGTCGTATAAAAGCTGGCTTCATGGAGGACTAAGCCTGTCGTGTTTCAGACATTAATATTTGATTCCTAGTCGGTACTTTGAAACTAAGTATTTTTCATTACTTAGTCAGAAAAAAGGAGGATGATAAATTAAAAAGTATCAATGCTATTAAAAATAAAACAGCGGTTCAAAAACTGGAGATAAACAAAAACACTGTGATGTGTTATTCAATTATATATTTAAGTTTTTTACCTCCAAGAGTGTCTTCAAATGTTCCGCGAATGGCGTTGTCGTATTCCTGCATCGCTCTGCGGCTTCTCTCCATCGCGTCACCGCAAACCGTCCTGCCGTCTCTTTCTCTCGTTCCGAGATGAGATTTGGGGCGCTGCTGAAAATAGTTTGGTAGCACAAGGGCACGATCACCATCAGCTTGTATATGACCTTGGGACGAACTACGAGCCATAGTCTGAGCTTTCACGTCTTTTTCCAAACTGGAGAGTTGTCTGGGTACGGTCTGAGAACTGAGTTGGGTTCGGTTTTTTGCCAGCCATAAATCATAGGCGGAACCCGCTATTTCAGCTGCCAGTGCCGGTGATGTCATCATGCTGTGACCATTGTACGGAACATAGTTTCTTATAGGCTCCATGGGCGGTGGCATTGTGTATTTGATCGATTTTACTAAGGCTCTTTCGGAGGGGGATCGCGTTGATGACATGAGGCTTCCTGGTTGTGATGTCACGAATGAGGCTGTTGTTAGTAGCGGTTTGGGGTTGTTTGTCATTTCTTCCGGAGGTGGGGGTAGAACGTGGGCTACTGTTGATTCGGCCTGGAAACGACGACAAGGTGCGTTTTCCGAGCAGGGTCTGAAATTGAGAAACTGTGAGCTATTGCTTCCAAAACTGGTCAGTAGGGTTGTTCAAAAATAACTTTCTCCAAATTTTACTGGATATCCGATAAAATTGTTATGTTGGCTACAAAAACCGCATACTAAATTTGGATAATTCCAACCTGTAGAACCAAAGCTATTGGAGTTACAAACTTCTAGACTCATGAGAATTTCTGCGGGGATTTGAAGCATTAGTATTTATTGTGGGTCGTTGTATAATTAATAATCAAGAAGATGCCACCGTAAATATTGTGTTTTCAAATCCAAAATTCTGTACTCTAGTAACTTTGCTTTTATAGGTTGAAATTAAGTCAAATTTGTTTTGCATTGTTTTTTAGAGAAGTTTAGAAGGGTTGCTGATAAAACTTGTCATTTTTACGAGTGCTCGAGTAGCTTTTTGCTATCTTGTACTCTAGTATGATTTACTTACTTGGTGATAGCTACAACTACCTTTCTTTAGCTGAAATCTATGTCGATAATTCTATTTGAGCACAATCGATTTATAATCGGACCACGTCTGAATGCTTCTCACCTTTTACCGTGTGTGCCGGCCGCCGTTTGACTGATGTCGCGTAAGCAAACTTCTGCCTTAACAGGCAGACTTTGTCTGTTGTGCGGCATTTGCGCCCGATACACGATTTGCCCTTAAAAAGAATGAATGTCTTGCGTCAGGCTACGCACGGTGCTGGAAATGACATATCTGTGAAGACGTGATCAACCCACAGAAAGTCCAATGAATTAGCTGTGGTTGAAATAATATTAAATTATCTTAGTTTTGATTTAGAATTATATTCTTTGTGGTTGTATAAAAGATATTTCAACTTTCAACATCATTTATACGGTGCGACGCAGTAACGAGTGATGCTCGAATACTGGACTCAGCGCCTAATACTCCACTCATAATCGAATCACTCAGGTATTCGATTGTGCCCAACCCTAATCACAAATCCTTGCGAATCGATGATTAGAGAGTGCGGGCTTCAAATCACAAGGGAAAATAGATTTAAATTTCATTCTGCCAGGCCGAGTCTAACCCGTTCCGACTTTATCTCGCTGATCCGAGTTCCCCTGGGACTCTCTGCTTAGCGCGGTAGAGTTTGTCATGTCAGAATATGCACGCTAGCGTTGTTCAGAATTAATTTTTTATAAGTATTACCGGTTATTTGATAAAATTGTTACGTTGTCTAAAAAACGATGCATAACAATTTAAACTCAATTCCGTACCGTAGAAGCGTAGTTATTGGAGTAACGTAACAAAATGATAGAACTTCCCGCTTTCAAATCGAAAGTTTGTGTAATCCAATAACGTCGCGTCTACGGGTTGGAATCGAGCCAAATTTGTCATGCATCATTTTTTTGACAACGTAATATCGTCGCCGTGGAATCAGAGTAGATTATGTCCATTTACACATTTTGAGAGAAGTAAGTTGTAAAGTCTTTATTTTCGTTCGGTCATATATTGGGCATGGTTTACTTTGGAACAATGTGACAAACATAACCATGGTCAAGGTGTGGCCGAAAAAAATGAAAATTATAGAAAAATTTGACTTTTTCAAAGTTTAAAAAATTGACCTCAAAATTTGAAAATCAGACACAAGCTACTTTGATTCCACTATGACAATATGTACGTTGGATAGCCAGTGAAATTGGGAAAAATTCTTATTTTATATGAATCCAAAATGTTTAGCTCTAATAACTTAACTTCTACAGGTTAGATCCAAATTTCGTGTGTAGCATATTTTGGACGACCCATCAATTTCACGGGGTATGCAGTAAAATGTGGAATATTTTGAAAATTATTACAAATAAATCCAAATATTTTTCACCTTAAAGAACTTGTACTGGTCCAACGGGGGTCAGATTTGAGGTGCACTGTTTTTTTTAGGCAGCCTAACAATTTTATTAACTAGCCCGTCAAATTGGGGAGAAAGTACTTTTGAACAATCCTAACGAGCTGTTCACCTCGTTTGTCTTTCCTCTTGGCCTTGTAATAGAATACGAGCAGCATGGCGGCGATAAAAACAATTCCCACGAAGCAGCCGATGATGATGTTTGTGGTTTGCGTGATCTGACAATATTACTCGTTCATTAGCTCGCCTAGAGACAAACTTGGAGAACTAGGTAATTGTTTAATTAGACTAATTAGAGTCAAATGCCAGTAATCTAATTGTAATCTCAATGCAAAATGTTTTTATGTCTCATTGTAATTCTAATCTAATTTCTGGTTTCCCTGAAAATGCTATAGGAAAACTGTACAGTTCGAAACGAGCCAAGTTTGCTGTACAGACATTTTTCATTTTCGTTCTTATGAGATTGGGCTCTGATTTGATATGAAGTGAGCTCGATTATTGCGATGTCAGTATTGCTAATTCTGATCTAGTTAGAAAAACAAAACTGTATAGGTACCGGTATCTTCATCCCAATCCTAATCTTATTTTGAGAAGCTAAATATTTTCTAGACCGAGGCTGACATACTTTTTGATCGCTGCTCCCCACACTGATATCCCAGGGCGAGGCCTTGAGCCCGTTGCCCGGCGATACAACTCGTCTGATCGTTGGGGTCCATGGTATATCCGTTGGTCGCTTCATTGGGGGTGCTGTCCTCTGTAATTTTAACAACATACTTAATCTGGTTCTGTTTTGTGAGACAAAGAGACTACAAATAACTAACTTATAGATGTTCACTCGATAGGCGGCCAGATAGCTTTAGAAATCGGCTTTGTTGCGTACAATCATTGCACTGCAAAAGGTCACTGTATTGCAGGGCTAGGAATTTTTTATGAACAATGTCGATTTTCGACTTTTAAGGAAGATTTTGGGATAGTTGCAGTGCTCGGACAAGATTTTCATACATATTTTCGGAATCAGTGCAACAGTCGCTTACATTCAAGGACAATTTTTATTAATTTTGTGCTCGGCTTGCAAGCTATGAGATTGCCATATTAGTTGATAGAATTTGCCGTCACAAGGTTGCGAGTCACGGGTTAATTTGACTTTAATGGTTTTGACTCGAGTCAAGTCTAAGTTAGAGAGCAGCGGGTCGAGTCCAAGTCATGATGTTTAGACTCGAGTCCAAGTCATAGTGTTAACTATTCAGAGTTCAACTCACTTCTGTGAAACTATTGGGTGCTATCGAAGACCTTGGATTCATAGTATGGCCTAGTCGTTTTCTCACTCTAAACATGCATATTCAATCATAAAAGACAGTTTCTCGACTTATTTTTCAGTTATCGGTCCTGATGTACGAAACTTGAATAAGCCATATAGAATTTGTCGAGTCAGTGGGCAAATTGACTCGAGTCGGGTTATAACTCGAATCGTTACAAACCTGGAAATTGCTAGACCTCTCTGCTAGACATCTGTTTGTCGGTTCGTTATCTGTAAATAAACTCACAGGTGTGGTAGGTTTCCAAGGTTTCATGACTGTCGTTGTGACGGTGGTAAATGTCGATGTCCTGAGTCCGTCTCCCAACACGTTGAGGTAAATGGTCGAGTTGGCCACCGATCCGTCAGGGGTGGTCACGGAGCACATGTACGTGCCCTTGTCTTGGAGGGTGACTTTGGAGAAGTTTAGCGCTCCTGTGTTTGAATAGTAGCCTATATTTGTATTGATTCCTGAAGCGTTTTCAGCTAATCTCAGCACAGACTTGTACATTGTACAAACTACTAATCTATTCAGTTGACGGTCAACCCATTTTGAAAATATAGCAGTTTTTACAATCTGAATTTCAGAATTGAAGTTTGAAATTTCTTGTCTATTTCTCACCGCTGTCCAGCACTTTGATTCTCACTTTGAACTTGTTTACGGAGATGCCGACTTGCGTGCCGTTGTGCAAGGTCCACATCACCCTCTGCGCCATCGTTTTGGGGGAGGGGGTGATGGTCGGACAGGGCAGGTTGACCGGAGTGCCCACGTCGGCGTTCAGACGCGCTGCAAAGACCGAGTTTAAATATTTTGAATTGATGTTTGTCTGAAAGATCGAGTTCCCAAGTGATTCTTTGAGTCAAGTATCACTCGTTAAGACATCATAACAGTATGAATGCTGTGGAAAGGTCAAATGTGCACCTTTTATGCGACCACAAACAATATAATGCCTGTTCTGTGTCATAGTAAGGATAATTTGGTGTTTTTTCGACCGTCCCTATCTCATTGAACTTTGTGACAATAACGTTCGTAACTTTGTACTACATGTTTCCTATGTTGCGATACAACCAGTCGAGGTTTGAAGGCTTCCGTAGTCGAAAATAGCATCGAAACTATCATTTTCGTTGATAAATCAACTTTTAGTGGTAAGGAACATGTAATTTCAGTACTTGTAAAATCATGTTTCACTGCTCGACTAGATTCAGATTTGAGAACTCGAATCATTGTGCACAGCAGTTAAAGCACCACTCACGGCTTATTTTGCATGAGATAGTGTTAAGCACATCTTTCACCAGTCTTCCTCTATACGTGTTGGGCGAATAACACCGCGGACAAGAAACCGCGCACACGGACGGTCTTCTGGCCAACCAGCTGTAAATGTGATCGTATGCTTGATTATCGCGATCAAAATAGCCAATCAAACACAGTCCTGACCTTGCGAAGTATTTCAGACCGCAGTCGCATCTCAACAAGTTCCCTGTCAGGTTCAGTTCAGTTAGATTCGGGTTTCCGTCAAAAGTACCTCGAGCTATTGTGTCAAGTTGGTTCCCAGATAAGTCCAGTTTCTGCGAGAGGGGGGATTATCGAAATTTCACGGCGGTGATATTTGATGATATGATTGTTGATATACAATGTTCTTTCCAATTCTCTACTAGTTGCTGACGATTACCCCTGATGAATGTCACCAGAAAAGATCAGGGTTCATAACTTAGATTAGAATTAGATATCCAACATATCGTTCTAATCAGTCTAATTAGACAACTAGAACTATCAAAGTCTGGTGGAGGTCATGTTCTTGTGGGTAAGATAGTAAGTATGTACTAAACAAGGCTGTAGCTAAGGAATCAGGAGATCGTAAAGCCAGCTCCAGTCATGAAAATATTCTTTGAGCATTTATTCTGACCAACCTGCAGCGATGTCAAGCCTTTGAAAGAATCTCCGTGTATTCCGATCAGCCTGCTGTTGGAAAGCAGCAGCATTCTCAGCATGCCAAGTCCCACAAATGCGTCTTTCTGTATGACGTCGAAATTGTTGCCTGAGAGATCGACGCGCTGGACACTCGATAATTGGCGCAGTTTCGGGAAGCCAGGCATCCCGCGATCCAGTTTTATTTCCTTCAATGGTGTTGATGATTATTTGGGTTGCCAAGACATTTAGGCTTGCGACACAATGACAAACGACAGTTAATCATGAGACATTTCAGCGTGTGACTTGAACCAGGGTTGTAATGACTCGAGTTCCAAATTTTCGTTTACTCGACTGGACTCTAGACATTTTCTTAAAAATGAGTTCTTCCATGTAACAATCAATCACACTAGTCTCTACCAGGTCTCAGATTGCAATGAAAATGGAATGGTGTATCTAGCCGGTTTGGAGAGGAATTTTTCAAGTTATTGCATGATAAGAAACAAGCTTTCATGCTCATTCAACCATTGAAGTTGAAAAAATGTAAAATTTGAAAACATCAAGTGCTATACAAACCATAACCTAATCCGAATTCTGCCATCACCCAACTCCAAACTCCAAGTTTAAGCTCGCATGCTATCATGTCGCAAGATCGTATGCCCAAGGACAATTTATTTGACCGGTCTGGCGATTATTTGATGACTGCGTAAATGATTGTTTGTGGTTATGAGAAGATAAGGTAGATCGATGATGTAATTATGATTTCATTGATCTTATCGCTGCCCTACTCCCCAGAGATCACTCACCTGCAGGTTCGCGAGATCATTGAATGCGTCTTCCGAGACAGACTTGAGTACCGACAGCTCACCCAGGTCTAGAGACGTCAGGGACGCCTGGAAGCCCCAGCTTTTGATGGCCTTAATGGGGTTGCGACGCAGACGGATGTCTTTGATTTGTTCAAAGTAGAGAAATGCTTTGCTCGGGACTTGTTCGATCCTGTTGTCTGTCAAGTCCAATACTTGGAGATTTCGCAGCTGTTGGAACGCGGTGTCCTGTTTACAGGGGGTGAAAGTAGGCATCACTGGTGCTCAGAGTAGAAGTGACGACGTGAATTTATATAGAAGTACTAGTATAAATAGCAATTTCTGATCAAGTAAAAAAAGAAAGTATTCTAGGCCTAAATTTCCCTAAAAAAACTAAACTACAGTAGAAGTAGAAGTGATCATAGTAGTCATTGATGGTGCTCAAGTGGAAGTAACGACATAAACTTATCCTCAGGTACATCTAGCAATTCGCAAGTACGTCAGTGAGTAAGTATTCTAGGCTTGGTCTTGCCTCAAAAACTGGAAACCAAAATAATACCGTGACTAAAAAATCTAAAATCATAATCAAGCAAGCAAAAGCAAAACCTACTTGGAGTACTTCGTTACTGACCGTCGATTACCTCTGTGTAGAACAGTGGTTCTCAACCTTTTTGTCTTCGCGGACCCCCACGAAGTTTTAGATGAAATTTAGCTCAATTATCGTGTAATCATCATCTGTCTTGTGCAAATGATAACTGTAGACTTGGTGATAAACAGCAACAAAATGAGTTTTCTTGAAATAAAATCATATACTATTCACGTAGCAATTGGGTTGACTATTATTTCAAAGCTAATTCTGCAACTGCATTTCTTGAAATAGGAGGTCGTGTCTTGAAAATCCCCCCTTCGTTTTGATATGAAAAAGTGCCGGTAGTGGTGGTGAATGTAATTATAATGCCTCCGGCGACACATTTGGGGTATGATCGCAACAAATATGACACCAGAATTGTCGAAGAAATTCAATTAATGAGCATATAACGTCAAGCCTGTTCATTTCTATCTAGCAGCTTATCATGAAGTTATTATAGAAAAAGTGGTTGTGTATATCACAGGAGAAAATGAATTTTTGTAAACTTTCGAAGTCACCGTGATTGACCTTACTTAACCACCTTTTATCCACAATCCCCAACAAAACATCTCTAAACAGCAAAATGTTTGTATCAGTAGGTCACTGGCAATTTAGCCATTAAAATGAGTTTGTACACTAGGATATTACATCTCAAATGACCATACCGTTGATCTGAGCTCTGCAGTTTTACTACTGAAGCGAAACTGCCTCGTGATTTGCCGTATTAAAAAAATACAAATTAGGTTATCAACTATTTTGAGGCTTCGCGGACCCCAGGTTGAGAACCGCTGGTGTAGACGTGGTCTTAACTCATACCACTTGAGTAAATAATGCTAGTGGGGTACTTTGAAAAAGTAGCACTTCTTTGACGACTTCCTCTGCCTGTTGGTGCGTGTAACGTGACTTACCTCGATGTCCTGAATTTGGTTGCCCGTCAAGTTGAGCAGCCTCAAAGAAGCGAGCCCGACAAAGGCGCTTTGCTCCAGATGGGAGACATTATTGAAGGCAAGACTCAAGTTTACGGCTGATGTCGGAATTCTGGTCGGAACGACTCTAAACAACTGTCGGTCGCACGAAATCACCTGAGGAGAGAATTTGGCAGATCAGCACATCGCAAACCCAGAACAGAATTGGACAACTACAAAATGTTTAGCTTAGATCGCAATTACATTCCGATTGTGGCAAAAATTTTATTTATTGGGACAGATTAGGAAAAAAGCTCCATGAATTTATATTTCAAACAGTATTTGGAACCTCATTGAAGTCTTGTGCATATGAAAGGTTTATCAGCCCTAAATGCGACAATTTTTTGAAAAAAACTCCTTTTTACTAGGATAGCAACTCATCATAGTAAACCCATCCCCTGCTCCAGGGTTGTAATGACTAATTGAGTCGTAATTTCTCGTTGACACGTCGTTTTCTTAAAAATGGATAATGACTCTGCCAAGTCATACGTCTCAATACATTTTATGTGACTTATTCCAAGTCTCGTATGTTAGCACCGATAATTGTAAAATAGGCCCAGAAACTGTCTTCTATGTGTTTAAATAAGCATGTTTAGAGGTGAGGAAACGTATGTTATGAATCCAAAGCCTTTGATATCACCCAAGAGTTTCACAGAAGTGAGTTGAATATAACTTGAACTCGACACTGAGCAGTAAACATTATGACTTGGCTTCCGACTTGATTGGGTCGTAAATTGAAAGTGACTCTAGTCAAAACTATAAAAGTCTAATTGCCTTGTGACTCGGTTACAAGCCTGCCGTACTCACCTGAGAATTGTTCCCGCACGCGCACCCAGACGGACACAGTCCACTCAAGTCGGCGGCCACGCAATCAGCAGGCCCGCGACATAACCACAGATAAGTCATCAGCGCTATCCAGCTCTTTCCCGATGTGATACGAAGCTTGCGTGACGCAGGAGAGCAGCAATCCTTGCTGGTAGAGTTGTCTACGTGGGTCACTTGGCGACGGAAACCAACCCGTTTCGCTTTCACGCCGAAACTATTGGATTTTCTACGCGTGCTGCGAACGCATCCCGAAAACAAAGTCGCGTTTTGTACTATTATCGATTTTTCGTGAGGATCAAGACAACGTGTTGGCAAAAATCCACGCGATTTACTTTGCAAATCCTTTTTGCCCGAAGCACAGCTGTTGCCAGGCTTGTCCCAACAGCTTACGATTTCCTGTCCAACTGTCCAACCCTTCTTAATGATGTTGCTTCCCTCTGTCTCGTGGTGACTGTCTTCGCTAAACGAACTTGTTATTGAACGCGATATCGTGTCGTAATCTCCAAATTTTGACGATTTGACGGCTCGTGAACTAGGTTCAAGCATGAAATATTCATCCCCGCTCGTAATCCCATCGCTCGGTTGTAGTACTTTGCGAAAAGGTCCGGTCATTTTAGAGTTGCCAGAATTTAATAGCCTTAGGTATACTGCAACTGGATATATGTACTTGTACGCTTTATGAATTATTGACGACCTTCGAAATTCGCGCGGCCTGCGAGATTTAGGCCGAGCGCGCGCTAGGCTCGGACGGCCCGAGCCAGGCTCGATCCCCGCGACAAATCGATTCATTAGCCCGGATAACAGGCTAAGCCTGTTAAATGAACGCCTCTCGGCTAACTTTTTTCGGACTTGGTTTTGCGTTGATTGAGTTGAAAAAGCCTCGAGATCATTAGTTTGGAAAGACGAAATTAGCCGCGCCAATTTGTAATCGACTTCTAAACCCGCCTATATTGATCTGTAACCTATGTGATTTCCCTGGCGACTACGTCGCGCTCTAGGCTGACCTTACGTTATGCGTATCCGTACAATGCTATGTCCAATTACTACTCAAGTTTGTCCAATGTCCACATATGTAAAATAACTGCTTGAGAAGTCGTACGAAGACGTCGCTTTCAGGAAGTGTCATTGCGACGTCACAATCTAATAGTAGTGTCGTCTCGTCGACATTTTGAAACCGGTTCGATTTACAAGTAGCTTTAAATCTGTCTTCGTCCTGTTAATGTCGTTTTCCTGTTATCTGCGGTATGTTTTGTGGTATTCGTGATGTTTATCAACTACGATGGTTATTTGCAGCAAGCCTATATTCGTTCTTATTATAATTCCGTATGATAGCACGGCCCATGTCTAGGCCTTAATAATATACCGCTTGCGCGGATCAGATGGCGAGGAGGAGCCTGGATTAGGTCTACCATATGCCCTATTTTAGGAAGATTTGTCCTGTTTTCTCTCTAAAAATGTTCAAATGTCCCCATTTTTCGCATTTCGACGTGACTTTTAGGCGAGACGTATTTATATAAAAAAAAATGTAGCCGGCATATCAGTTTTATAAGTTTCGAGAATCTTGACGGTTGCATTGCATATAATTTCAATGATATTTCGTGTAACTAGTTTCACGATCTCGTTATAAATGATCAATTATCATTCCTTACTGGAAAAAGTTGAGGGAACCGCAAAGTATTCATGGTCTGAATCTTAGAATTGTTTATAAGTTTTGTGTCTGTTTTGTAACTTTTGCCTGCGATTATCGAGGAAATGCGAAACATCAAACTAAAACGTTATATTTGCCAGCAAAAATTTCCTTTTTTGGCGTTCCCAAATAGGGTAGGCCTGGTCTAGATAAACCTTCAACTCTGTAAATCTGTCAGCGCCCTGTTAATTACGTGACTTTGTTATCTGCGGTTTGTTTCCCACATCTTAACTTCCTTTATTTAGAACGTCTGCATCATCGTAGACCAACTGAGCACTGATTACACTTGAGACCTCGTTCGCTTCGCGAAAAATCTCAGCTAGAAATCTTTCTTCCCCCGATTTCAGGAAATCGATAGAGTTTTTAAACTTGTTGAGCTTCTAAAGGCCCGGCTGTCAATCGTAGCGTACCCGACATTTTGATCGGAAGCAGGCTAAGCCTACTTTCTTCCATCTATTTTCTATCAACTAGTTTGACTCGGCGTCGAAGTCATTATCGATCAGTGCGAACGAAAATCGATAAGGAACAGGCTTAAAAAGTTTTACGCGATCTACCGGAATCGTGAGAAAGTGTTGGGCTTGAATTACGGTCCGTGAGGGAGCCTTTTGTGGGGACGTTGACCCGCGTGTTAAGGTGGTCATTAACGTGAACTCATTCAAGTCTTGGAATCGGTATGGTTTGGTGGCGATTGAGATTTTGAGTTTATCGTGCGATGATGGTTATTCGAACTACGTCAAATGGTTGCCCGAGACTTTAAGCACAGCGTTTTCAACCTGGCGAACCCTTACGCTAATCTACAAGCCTACAAATTTCAGTCGCAAAATCGAAAATCCACCGCGTCGTTTCACGTTTAATACACTACTGTATAATACCATGATTTATGAGAAAAGACACTTTAGCATGATGACTTTGTAACCCTGTATTTAACTCGAACTTGAGCCCGCATACTCGAGTGTCTTATGACGAATGATGTACGTTTGAATTTGGCATCAGTGACGTCAACCTGGTGTAATCTGTCATCCTAGGATAGCTTGGAATCTGGCTCAGACTCCCCCCATCATGGTACGGCGATCGTGTTTTCTCGGAAGCCTCCGAAGCGACAGAAAATCGATCGACGCGACGCGCCTCAGAGCCAAGCGTGCAGTTGTTGATTTTATTTAGCCAACATGTCGCCCTGCTTCTCGATAGCACCTTAACAATCAACCAATAACACACAGAGACAAACAGATACTTTTTTTTTAGCAAGAATCACGTCAGTAGACAGTACATATGATACAATACAGACGGGAAATCTGCGAATGCAGTGCACTGCACAGTGCACAGCTGACAGCCAGATTAGACTAGAAATAGGCATTGTTCGAACAATCGTGGCTTCACGTAGACTACGTCATTGTTATAGTAATTGTATCGGGGCGCTCTGATTGTTAGATTGTTATGTCAATTTTTGACCTTCGAGGGCGCCGTCGGGGTGGTTGTAGTGCCCTCACGAGATTGTGATTTGTATTTTCGGAATCTGTGTGACAATAGCTTTCATTCAAGACCACTTAAAAAAAATTGTGATCTTGTTGCATGAAGGGCTGCGTGAATTCGAGTACCCTAGTCATTCTAGATCTAGTATCTTTAGATCTAAAGATTTGGAATATTCAAATACTTCCTTTTTACGCGACCACCAACGCGCCAGTTATACATCTCATTAAAGATGGCATATTTTCGACCATGCCTATTTCACTGCACCAGGCACGTAGTCAACCGAAAAATAAGGTGGGTTGACATAAAAGGGGGGGCTCGATTTTTTTTCGAATTTAGTAATATAGCATCAATTCATTAGGGTTAAGTACGCGCGTCAATAACGATTATACAACATCCTCGTGTTGAATATTATACGCGTATGATAAGCTTGTCGACCAGTCCGGAAGTGCTGTTAATTAGCGACTAACTGATCTGTCGCGAACAATTAAATACGCGCTCTTATCAAAGCGTCCTACGTCTAACGTAGCCTCGGCGACGATTCACGCAAGTCAACTTGTACGGGTTTTATAATGTTCTAACATGACGCCGCTGGTGCAAGCCTTGACACAAAACTTCTGATGGTTATGTTCTAGTATTATCGGAAATCAATTACGCATGCACGCACGAGACGCACATGTTTGCGGACATTCGATGTCATTCAGTTTCGAGATGCCACAAACGCTAATCAGCATATCCCTAACGGCATTTTATCCAGGCCGTCGGGAAATAGGAGCCAAAGCATGGTAGGCCCGAGACGCGGTAGTTAGGATAGCGATATCTTTCGTACTAGGCCTATTGCAGATGCGATTGTGTAGGTCAGCGATGATATCGTGCGCACCAAGCAATGCGGATGCGATTGTGTAGGCCAACGATGATATCGTGCGCACCGCGCCTATTGCAGATGCGATTATCCAAGCCAGCGGAAGCAGGCTTGTTGGAAACGCGATAAGTCAGGCTAGCGACAATTGCCGAGCGCGCGGCAATGACTGACCTAATTACGCAATTAACTCGGCGGGAGATCATGTCGCGTTAAATTGTGCAGTGCAATGCGCGAGGACGAATCTCGGTAATTGGTAACACGCCTTCCGTTAATTGGCCGCGCGCAACTTGATAATACGACTTATTGAATTGCGACCGAGTATTAACATCAGAACGCTCATTTGAAAAGGTCGTGGTGTGTTCGCGTTTAAGGGTGGGGTTTCGCTCTTCTAAAGGAGGGGGTTTCGAACCCCACCTCCTGGGGCCCTGGCTACGCGCCTGCATTGCACTTCGTGATGATGCTGTGCGTAGCTTTGTACTACAACGAGGTTTCAAGGCCTCCACAGTGGAAGGCAGTATCGAAACTTTAATTTTCGCGGTGTGTAAATCAACTCTGGGTGGCAAGGAGCCTAAAATTCCCATTTCCGGTATTCGAAATGGAAAGAATCATCTCTCGCTACGCGGCTCGAATCATTAAAAGCATTAGTCGCAAGCATGACTAAATTGTACTAGGCTAGCAGAAGTTTTTAGCCTTGACTGGTTTCCACCTACACGTCGGTTAGTGATCTATAATTCAAGGCATAAATTGCAGTGACGCGCATTGTCAACATCAATATTGCGCCCCTTATTAGATTCGCGTCGATCCGACAAGGCAGGCAAACCCGATAACGTCCGTCGTAGCGCGGCCGTAAGTGAATTAGCCGTGACACGGACGCGATATTAGTTTGAAAGGTCGCGGTTTCCTGCGTTTCGCAACGTGTACGATTCGAGTTAGCGTTCCGGCGCGGTTGTTCGTGACGTCAACGTAAGACTTGTGCAAGCTACTGGATTTTCATAATGCGCATTGCGCAACTAGAACTAGAACTGGAGCTAACGACCTTTAAAAATCCGCAACGAACTAACTAGAACGGAGCTAACTAATAACTGAAAATAAGAATTACTGGATTGCAACTGAGCTAAGAAATATTGGAGATTGAATCGTCATTTTGAAAGAACCTATTTTCAAGTTTGAAATCGGAAGGGTTTTCGGCCCCCTGCCTACGCGACTGTTAGTAGTGAGGACTCTAATAGCAATGGCTGCACGAACATCACACAACAGAACAACCGGTATCAGGATTCACGTCATACGGCGACACATGTGTTTTTAGTTGTTCAGCGACTGATTTGTTGAGAACTACTCAATTGATAAAATCCGAAACTAGAACTGCTCACTTTTGAAAATCCACGACTAGAACTAGAACTTTTCACTTTCCAAAGTTCAGAATTAGAACTACTCACTTTTCAAAACTCACAAATATAACTAGAACTAAAACTACCGGTACTCACTTTTCAAAACTCGCAACTGGAGCAAAGACTTCTCCATATGTGCCAGTAGTTAGATTGCTATTTGCACAAGTCTGAAGCAAAGTAATCTATTCTACATGAATTAGCTATGTCATGTGGTTTGTGCAAGTCTGTCAGCGTAGTTTTAACATTGCAGGTGATAGTCGAAGTGGAGACGATCGATCGTGCCGGTAACTTCATCGGATGGATGTTCGTGGAAGGCTGTAACGTGTCGCTGGAGCTGGTGACGCGTGGCCTCTCCAAAGTGCATTTTACAGCGCAAAGGAGCAAGTACTTCCAGGCTCTGTCAGAGGCCGAGGAGAAATGCAAAACTGCCAGGACTGGGGTCAGTCGAAGTAACACCGTATAGTTACATTTGATAGAGTATAAATAGAAGTATTCGAAATCATAACCATTTTAGCAAGTAGTACAAATCGGTTAAGCTGTTATTGACTACTCTACAAAAGCACTTTGTTACTCACCACCTCTGGGTAAGGGTTGCATCTAATATGCTCCAACATGTGTCATGTGTCCCAGGTGTGGTCCGACTACGAGGAACCCGTCGAAGTGCAGGTGGTGGAAGAGTCTGAGCGCAAGACCCAGTACAAGACGGTCGGGATAACGGAAGTGACGCCGCAACTTCATATGTACTGTCAGGTCCTGGACGCCTCGGCTAAACTCGACCAGCTCACGGACAAGGTATATCGCGAATCGACCCTGTACTGTCTAGGGCAGAATTGAGTATCACTTATTATCACGTCACAGCAGTTTGATTGATGCGTGAAGTTCAAACATGTACCTTTTATGCGGCTACAAAGAATATAATTACTAGGGCAA
>ATSW01029533.1:0-11187 GCA_000444245.1 Botryllus schlosseri
AGCCTATACACGCGATAGTAGGCCTTTATCACATCATACGGATAATAGGGGTTCTATTCTAGCTATACTTTGATTCGCAAACTATGGAATTATGGCGATAATACGATGACTGCGGGGTTGACTACAGTTATCAACGGCTAAAACAGAGGCTCTTAAGATGATATATGAGTTGTCATATTTCTATGCACACTTTGATTTAGTCGTATCCTGGCGTTAGCCACGCGTGTGTTCGTTTTGAGTAATACAAGAGCTGACCACATATATTTGTATTATATTTACCTGTTACTATGACATTCTCCATGTAACCTGCATATCAAGGTTTCGCATCGACGTTTTCGCTTCTGTGAACCACTAGTTTTGGGTCCCTTACTCCATAAAACTTGGAACTCTGCATGCACTTTTTGCCTTCTCGAAATTGGGTGTCAACGTGAATGACTTGTTCCTAGTGGTGACTAAAGTGAAATCACAACACCGTTGTCGTATGGTTATGGCGTATGAACATGAACATACTCTACATTTGCTGTCGTGAGGGATTATTTAACGGAAGTATTTCTTACTAAAAATAGTAACATTTGCTGTTAGAAATATGCTGGATAATACACTCGAGCCGGATGATTAGAATTGTAGGGTTACCATATTTTGGAACCGGGAAAGCAGGCCGCTTTTTATCAGAACATGAAAGTTAGTTTCCCGAAATTGAAAACGGCTGGTTTTGAAATATTTACTGGAAATCTTGTTGTGTTGACTATAAAAAAAAATTAAAATGGCCATCACTCTGACTCGACTCTCGAATTACCCACATTTTAAGATACTTCTGTGGTGCTGACTAAAAAAAAGTCATAAGGTCTTCACTCGACTACTGAATGACCCGGAGAAGCAGAAATTAGATCAGAATTTAAATTAGAGCATAGAAACATTTCCACAAATGATCACTGGCATTTTCCTATAATCAGTAGGCTACTGACCAGAATATGAGAGTTATATAGTCGGCCTAGATTGGATGATTGTTGTAATCTTACGGCAAATGTAAATTTTTGCATTCTAATTTTACTTTTATACAAAAAAATAGGTGACATGTGTGGGACATAGCATTGTAGCCTATGTGCCATTTTTCTTTTATTGTTTAACGCCTACTCAACCCTTTTGCTAGTTGCTGGTTCTTACGATTTGGATTGAAGCGGCTGCTCTTAAATCAGTGGTTCTCAAACTTTTTTAGACACGCCCCCTTTTATGATAGTGAAAAATTTCGCGCCCCCTCATCGTCATGTCACAAAATGCAACCAGAATGCTAGCCGTAGCCATCCCACCGAATAGTTTGATGGCTGGAATGTTCGGACTGTTGATGAGAGAACTCTAAAATATGAAATTTAGACTATACACAAAGCAATAACTATGAATTGGAGGTAAATCGCGCTAACGTTAAGTTGACCACAACTTCGCACCCCCTTCAGATGCTTCCACACCCCCCAGTTTGAGAACCAGTGTCTTAGACGCAATTGGCTGTAGCTGCAGTGCGTTTCGTTGAAAATATGTGAGATCGGAGAGTCTTCATGGTTTTAACTGTACGAATCATTTTTTCCAGTATTTTAATTGCAACAACGCATTCTAAGTTAGATCTTGCTATGTCGGTGTTCTACATTGAAATGGTTGATTACTAAACGGTGCCTGATAGTAAGTATCCTTATCCAGACTTGGACGGCTAGATAATTGTAATGTCATTTGTGAAATGTTTCTTCGCACTTTTTTGAAGTTTAATCTAATTTCTGCTTCTGCAAATGCCACATGAGAATTGTATCGTGCAAAACCAGCCGAATTTGCTGTACAGACTTTTGCCATTCTCATGCTCATGATAATTAACTTTGTTTTGATGTGGACTGAGCTTGATTCTTGCAGTATTTCATCATAGCTCGGAATTAATTTTCGTAGTTTATGCGAATTCAGGCATTCTAATTCTAGTCTAATTAGGAAAAAATTGTGATTTTCATGTTGTACAACTCTGGGGCCCTCTTCCTTTTGTGAACTGAGAATGAAATACTTTGAATTCTTCAAAACGGGATCCTGCAAAATTTTGATAACAAGGATGAATGAAATTTTTCCGACATAAAATCATATCTTCGATGTCATGACGAATCGCATAATATGCTAGCACAACAGTAGATTGTTACGAAAGTGAGTTGTGTAAGTCGAATTTTAAATCTACGTTTCGTGCCACTGTATTGAAGGCAGCAGTCGATGGTCAGTTGCGTTTGATTTGTAAGGAACTCGTTGCTTTGCTGATACTTTGCACTGCCGTGATCGATACTCGGTTTCTAGTTAGGCTCGTTGCGTTTACTACACACATGGAATTAATTATTGTGCGGCATGCATCTCTGCCAGGATTTCAGCTGCTCTGTTGCGAGATATGGTTGTGTACTGCTGCATTTCCTGTGCATTCAAATTTCGTAACATCGAATTGAATCTTTGCTTTGAAATTCATGGTTCACACTATTTGGTCTTTTGTTGTAGCCAGCAAGGGAAAGTATTTTGGGAGCTTTGCTTGTACGTAGGATTTTTTTGATACAAAATAAGAAGGTGCAAAGTTAATATGCATGTACAAATGAAATTTGCACATTGTTGATTACAAAATATTCCAAGAGCTTCTTGGAGGTACAGAACTTCTATATACAGTTGAATGGTATATTTATATTGAAATGATCCAGAATATTTTCGGCTGATACCCATTAGGGGTAATCGTCAGCAGCTAGTGGAGAATTGAAAAAATACCATCTTGTATCAACAATCATATCACCAAGTATGAAGTCGCCAGCATGAAGTTTCGTATCATCGGGGCAAAGAGAGCGCTAAAACTCAATGCAATATTTTTAGATGGTACGCCATCTCCTTCTGTAGGCACAGACTTTATTAGTGTATTTTGATAATAGTTGACTCCAAGGCACCCCATTTTGCATTCGTTTCATTCGAATTGCTATTGGCTTTTGAAATATTCGATTATTTTAGCATGATTTCAAACAACCTGGCCAAAGCTACGTCGCATTTGAGAATAAGTCACTAATAAATTACAGTCACTCAAATTGCTGCTGAGCGGTCATAATTTTCGATAATCTTTGAATCTCCACCAGAAGTTTATAAAGTTGTATTATCATCATCAATAAATTTTTAATGGCTTATTCCCGCTTTATTTTAGAATGGTGTCTCTCTGTAATGTTGAAGGCTGTTTTGCTTTTGATTGCTGGTTGAAAGCCAGTAAGCCACAAGTAAAATCAGGTGTTTTGTAGTATCTTTCTCCTAGATATTGTCATATGTCACCAGAACTGCAGTTTTAAATAGCCCTTGAGGCTCTTTTTGAAACCTAGAATACTAGAACACTTCTTGCTACTGTGCTTAAATCTCTTGATTTAATCACTGTATCTCCGAAATGTGAAACTTGTGCAGATATGCTGCACCCCGAGTGAGTCATGCAGTAATCAATCACCATTGCCAGTGTGTGATAACCAGTTTAGATATGGCTGATATTTGTAAATCTCTGTAAGTTTGTGATGAATGATAAAGTACCGTATAACTGTTTCCATTTAAGCATACGTGGTCATTGATTGTATTCTAGTTGGTGTTGTTTTCCTGTTCAGGTTTTTCTGAAATATGACTCATCCAGTTGTGTGTCATGGCTGGATTAGCATTTTCGCTTGCCATCATATTCTGCTTGATACAGATTGCTTCTCTGTATGTCTGAGGTTTTTAAAGCATATTTCGTTTCGAATGTTGTTCTTTTGCCAAGATATTGTTCGAGACTTTAAACTTCGACTGCGGAAGTTACGGCTTTTGTATTCTGCTGCTATTGTGGACAATGTTATTGTGACCCAAGGCTATTATCTGCCTTGTTGACTTTTCTCCTTAAATGGTTCTAGTTAAGTTGCTCAACCGTGAAATTTGCGAGGTTTGGAAGTATTGTGCATTGTTTGTAAGGTAATACTGATGAATTATTGATGATCTTTATGTAAATGGACTCTGCAAATGGTGTGGATTACATATTAAATATTTCGTGCTGTTGTAATATGCTAATTTGCTGTTATTTAGTTTGAAAATTTGCTTTACCAAATTGCAAGTTTTGGGGCTGAATTGTATTTATTATAGAATTGCTGCAGATTGAAGGCTGGAATTGCATGTTATAGTGTTACCATATTTTGAGTTCAGAAAAGAGAACACTTTTTACAAATCTCAGAACTTATTGAATTGTTGTGTTGACTAAAAAAGGTCATTTTTCCGAAAACGCCTTCCGGAAAACCCGCTCTAACGTCAGTTTTTGTCATTCTGCCGTCGCAATCCATTTTTGGCTCCATTAATGGCCTTTGTTAGTTGCACCTGTACAATGGCCTGGCTGTAAAAGCTATAACGGAGGATGAATTGCCAAAATTGAGGACATGTGGGCGTCCTCGGAGAATATTTTCGATTTCTTGGAAAAAGGAGGACAAATCCTCCTATAGGAGGACTTTTGGTAACCCTAAGGTTATACACTGTCCAATTTGTTGCACGATACAAAACTTTGCGTTTGCTAAACCTTGAGGTTGTTTTCCTCGTTGCAATTCTTCATTTTTAGCTTACATATTGCAGCCAAATGGATGTTGATAGGGATTGCCAGAGATACTACTTGTTTTCAAGAGATCTTTTAGGATATCATCTGTATTTGAATTCTCTGCTAAAGCCTTCAGGCACTTTGCAGTACCTTCCAGTGCATGTAATGTTCGCTGCCTGTGTATAACTTAGGCCTACACACTAGCCAAGTCAAAAAATTTCACAGCCGCAATGCAGTCTAAATCTCCTGTGCGTCACATAAATCTTTCATGTAGTAAATTCCTGGCAAGTTCAGAATGTGTGCAAGGTCTGTTTCCGTAAGTTATGTTGACATCGCTTCGGCGAATAGCCCATGTATTTGCTCATACTTGTACGAGCGTATTTACGCTAATTCCTGTGTTCAGGCTTCTGCAGAGTTATCCACCGTCGTAATTTGAGCTTCAATTAAAACGTTGAGTATTTGATGTTAAATGCAGAAAAAGCTAGGCACACATTATTGATATTGTACCTTGTGTAAGTCTCTGGTTCGTTGTATTACCGCAATATTTTTATCGTTTCAAAACATCAAAAGATTGCGACTTTGAGTCGTCTTTCAATCGGACCTAGGTAGATTATCATTCTGTAATCCTGCCTAATAAATAACTGTTAGCTGGTTCATACACCCCTGGTGTAAAACTTTAAACCCCGCTTTTCTACTAGGATGTAGGTTTGTTTACAAACATTCTTAGCAAACTTCAGTTCAGTTGGTTGTTGAAATGGCTCTCCTGTTATGGAGATATTTCAATTGGTTTTCCTCATCTCTCTAAGTGGTAATATATGGTGCTTCCTTCTTGACATATAATCACTTTGAATGGGGTCGATTAGTCAGTATTGTTTATTCCTTGATTACTGTTCAAGGGAGTAAGTCTAATCGTTCTGTATCCAAAGATGATGCTGTTGTATGCTATACGTAAATATGGTTTGAATGTTAGGTACCAGGGACAGTAAATACAGTACGGTATCATATTACCAACATTTTTCTGTTAAGATGAATGTGTATGGCAGGGAATGTATTATAAGTAGGCTACTTAAACTCTCTTCCTAATTTATGGACATATTATTCCAAATATTGATTATAGTTCAGTCAATGTATCAATTTTATAGTGAGTGCTACTGCATTGTTATTACAAATAGTCTGCAGTCTGCATAATAATCGCCATTGACAATCCAATGTGCCTGTTCAATACACATGTAGATATAAAAATAGTTGATTTAAACTAGTTTGATTTCCATTGTGGATTTCCAGGCCTGTACGTACAATAGGGGTACGTTAAAAATAACTCTTTTTTTCGAATTTGACTGGCTACTTGATAAAATTGTTAGGTTGCCTAAAAATAACTCTACACGCCAATTTTGGGTAAATTCCAACCTATAGAAGCATTGCTATATACGAAAAAGGTTTTCGATTTATTTAATAAAAATAATTTTTATTTCTTCAAATTTTACTGTCTACCCCATGAAATTGTTAGGTTGTCTGAAAAAAAATGCACAACAAGTTTGGCTCAATTCTAACCCGTAGAAGCAAAGTTAATCAAGTTCAAAATTTAGGATTTCAAACCGTAGTATAAGTATATAGGCTACAGTCTGTATATCTATATAATAAGTAGCCTACTTGAAGAATTTGCCAGTGCCGTAAATAGGCCTACTATTTTTTCAAATCCAAAATTTTGTGCTACTATAACTTCGCTTCTACTGGCTACTCGCTATGCGACCCTGTTCGCTCAAAACATGATTTTTCATCAAGACATCCACCTGTTTCACTATTGCCAGCCATGTGCGAAAAAATCATATTATTTTAATGCAATTTCAAGCTGATTTTTTGAATTTTCAACATGTTTTGTAGAATATCAATCCACTTCTTATTCTACGATCCAATTGCATTCATATGCGTATTGTGTTTCAGGATTATGTATCTACTGAAGTCGTGACCAGTCCAACTGAATTTCGTCAATCATCTTCTATCATACCTCGGTACCATGGACCGCCGCTCAACCAGACCAAGTTAGTACTGAATGAGTCATCTCCAGTACTGGTGATTTTTGTTTTGCTGTATTCTGGTGACATGTAATTGGCTCCTTCTGACTTTAGGCTTAATCATAACTCCTTTTAAACTGAGACACAATAGGTTCACTGTATTGAATTAGTAGGGATGTGTAATTGCTGATTTAAATGTGAAGTTGTTAGATACAGGTTAGTTTCATTAGCATGATATGCTGCTCCACTCCGTATCAACTATTTACCATGAATGGTGCTAGGACTGCATGAAATGGCCAGTGTTTCTGAAATCAGCCGTTGTAGATACTCTCCTAGGTACAGACCTTCAATATACGACTGAATAATATCTTGATAGTGAAATATACCCAAATATTTTTGGCTGACACTTGTAGGGTAATCGTCAGCAGCTAGTAGAGATTTAGAAAGAACATTGTATTTCAACATATTATTTCAATATGAATATATTATTATTGAATTGTAAAGCAACTGTTCATTATAAGCCACTAGTTCCCAATAATTAGAAGTTCAGGTACCTTTTCAAGGGGATAAGCAGTTTGCGGCACCAGGCACTGCTTAGGTTTCAGTATGTCAGAGAACGGTATGAAATCATGCAGAATCGGTTCAGTAGAACGCTCGCCACTCGTCAGTAACCATATTTATTCAGATTACCATGTAAAATCTGGTCTAAATATTTCACCTTTGTTTGATCTTGTGGTAATAATAATAATGATCAGTTAATATATCAACGAAAGTAGCACATAAAGCTCAGAAAAATGGCATTTCCCTGAAGTCTTGATTGACCCACAGCATTATCACAGAGTGCAATGAAATGGGCATGGTCGAAAAAATACCAAATTGTCTTTCATGTGACATATAACTGACATTATATTTTTGTGGCCGCGTAAAAGATACATATTAGAATTTTTCACAACATTCACATGTCATACTTTTTTATGTGATAGTAAGTGATACGCGAATACTCGACTTGAAGCTAAATACTCGATTTTCGCAGCCCTAGTCACGAAGTGGAGAAGGCTGGAAAGCAATGGTTTAAACGAGCAGCAGTTCCACACCTATTTCTAAAGGTAACGTTATAAATCATTTCAGCTCCGCCGTCAATATCAATTCCAGCCAAAGCAGCGACGACCTGACCGCGGTCATGGGTCCCGAATTCAACGCCCAGCAGGCCCAAGACAACCAATGCAACATGCAGCTGTTGAATCAACGAGCCAGCCGACAACTCACACAACCACAACAAGCCAACTCATCTCAACAAAACGGTGATATATTATGTTGTTAATCTGTTAAGTTAGCATTGTCAATGCAAGGACTGTTTGCTGTACTGTTGTAGTAACGCTGATGTCCCTGTCCTGCTCTGTTGAATCATCGCTAACTGTGGATCTAGTATAATTTAATCACAGGAGTCTAATTTGTACCAGTTGTAAGGCTATTTATTCTACTGCAGGCAAACTGGGACAACTAGATAATTCTAGTTGTCTGAGTTGACCAATTGCAATGAAATAATGGTAAATCTAATCCTAATATAATTTGTGAAATGTTTCTATGCTGCCATTTTAATTCTCATCTACTATCTGGTTATCCTGAAAATGCTACAGGAAAACTGTATCCTGCAAAATGAGCCAAGCTTGGTTTACGGACATTTACCATTCCGTGCTTGATTTGATATGTACTGAACTTGACTTTGTTGCATTTACTAATTCGGAGATTAATTCCAATTTCCAAGCTTTTTCGAATTCAGTAATTCTAATTCTAATTTGTGTGGCTGTCATTCTAATTCCGATCTAATTGGAAAGGGCTGACAATTTTCTAGTTGTTCAACTGTGTCTACTGGCACCTGTCAAGGCAAGAAATTTGCCAAGCTAGAAAAAGTCCTCCGCCGTATTTAGCAGAATCCGCATCAAACTAGTGGTGTCTGAAAAGATTCGGTAATTTGAATCTCTGCTTCGGGCTACAAGTTTGTAGATTGCTGTATGCTGTTATTTCATGAATTAATGTAAATTGCGGAAAAGCTTGTGTTCCATAAGTTCCAGTTGCAGTCATTCTCATATAATTTCAACCTGTTGCTGAAGAAATCTTGAAACTTCATGATTATGGTGGGGCAAATTTGAGAATCTAAGTGATTCGATTCCGAATATAGTATTCGAGGATCGCCTATTATGTCGGCATAACAGTAATCATGACTCTTAGTTTCAAATCTACATTTTTTTTGCGGCCACAAGTAAAATGATGAGGTTACACCACTTGTACGTCATCCAAAATGATTTTGTATCTCTGGACCATGACTACTGACTGACAGAAATGTCGTTCCATCAATATTAGAAGCCTCATGGAATATGCTTTTAGATGCTGAACCAATGCTAGCTCTGGTTTTGGGGCTTCAAACGGTGAAAAAACAAAGTTATTGAAACTATATTTGTCTTTGATGAAACATTACTCTTGATGTATAGGCGTACATTAGCTTTACTCTAAAAAATCAACCCTCACAACCAGACTCTAATCATTACAATTGCTACAGCACTCAAATTGTTCGGCACATCCCTGGCCATGATGCCAAACTTGCCCACTTGATAAACTAATTATTACTTGAAACTGGTCAATTTGTGCCGCAGATTGAAAGACAGAAATTTCACTGTCACTGCTCTAGATTCTCAGTTTAGTCAATTCTTAGTTCTAGTTCTAGTTGCGAGTGTTGGTAAGTGAGTAGTTTTAGTTCCAGTTCTAGGTGAGTAATTCAGGTTCTAGTTCTAGTCGCAAGTTTTGAATAGTGAGTAGTTCTAGTTATTGTTTTTGCGAGTAATTCTAGTTCTAGTTCTAGTTGTAAGTTCTGAAAAGTCAGTAGTTCAAGTTCTAGTTGCAGATTTTGAAAAGTGAGTGGTTCTAGTTCTTGTTTTAGTTGCAGTTTTTGAAGTTAGTAGCTCTAGTTCCAGAGTAGTGAGTAGTTGTTGATTTTGAGAGTGAGTAGGCTAGTTTTAGTTCTAGTTGCGCATTTTCAAAATCCAGTAGGCCTACTTTGTACAAGTCTGATGTAAACTGGCAAAAATCTACGGAATTTTACACTACCATGTAGCTGCGGATACTATGATATGACCTGTTAGCCCACTGATGTGTTAATCCGTTGAAATAAATCTTATAATGAATAATAGGAATTGCGTCGTTACTTAATGGACTTGTTTTGTTCTTTGAAACCATAGTCAGCGTGTTCAAAGAGTGAGAACTCTCTCGCTGGCAATTGTGCCTGCAATGCGATTCCGATATCCTCATGATTGCGTCGGCTTCCTGCGCCATCACTGAAATGGGCCCGTTAATGATGGTGTTTACGGTGGAATTTTTGAAATTTCGCAGCACTCAAATTAGCAAAATTTTGGAAATCCCACCTCCTATGTTATTGGACTCCAAGCATATGGCGGTTATTCTTGATATTCGATGCAGCGTTGTAGGATTTTCGGCGTCGGCATTGTAGCTGGTAGGACTTGATCTGATGATCGCAGATATTGATTTTACTGGGTTAAAAGTGTAGGAGATCTAAATAGTGGCCTACTTTTCAATGCTGGCTTACTTTACTTTTGATGGAAATGAGTTGTCTGAAAGAAATCAATGCGGTGCTGCAAGAGTAGTTTTGCATTGAGTGACAGTACTGGTTTGCCAGATGTTTCAACACCAAAGCCTTGTACAAATTGCAGATCTTGTTCGTTACTGGTCGTTCAACTTCTGATTTTTCAAGTAGTTCTAGTTTTGGCTCTAGTTACGGATTTTGAAAACTGGGTAGTTCTAGTTTTAGTTGCGCATTTAAAACAAATGTAGCCGCCGAATAACTAGAAAACATGTGTCGTCGCTTGGAGTGAATTATGGTACCGGTGTTTTGTTGTGTGATGTTCTTGGGGCCATTGCTAGAACAGAGTTATCACTACTAACAGTAGCGGCGGGGCTAGGGGTTTGGGGTCAAATACAACAAAAATCAAGCTCAGTTCATACCAAATCATTTTCATAAGCATGAGAATAGCAAATTTACAGCAAGCTTGGCTGGTTTCGCACGGTACACTTCGCCTGTAGCATTTTCCAGTAAACTAGAATTTTTATAAGAAATAAAATAACTGCATAGAAATATTTTGCAAATTAGATTAGAATTCGATGCATTTCACTCTCATTGCTATAATTAGACAACTATAATTTTCTAGCAGTCCAAGTTTGCTTGCAGATATCGCCAAAGAAATGCACTCTAAATTAGATTTGTGACAAATCTTTTCGATGATCTATGCAGGTAGGATCTGATAAGGGGGATTTATTATCGTTGATGGCGTCTGCATTTTTTTGTCCGTATTTTTCGCTTCTTCACTATGTACACAATGTGTGTTGAGTTGTCCTTGTAAGTCTGATAATAATTCATCTTGGTTAAATAAAGAATTCTTTGCACTGCGTGACTCATAACTAATGGTAAACCGAGCGCTCGTTATCGCAGATTACCTACAGCATCAGAGCAGCATCGCGCTGCAAGAAATCGCAATGAGCGTCAATCTACGTTCGTCGCAGTGTGCCACTGCACAGGAAGCCATGAGGTAAACTGAGACT
>ATSW01029598.1:0-13465 GCA_000444245.1 Botryllus schlosseri
CAAACTTACAATTTCAATTACATTGAATTGCTAGTGAGACCTGACAAGCACAACATAAAATAATTGACTCATAATGCATTCTCTTTAAATGTCGACAAGGAATTTGATGGATCCATTTGCGGCAGCCCTTGACTGCGCCCTTGTGGGCGAAGTTTTTCATTTTTACCGCTATGCTGGCCTCGGCTGCCATTGTATACAATTTTTAGATCACTAACCAACGGATAGATTCGTAACACGTGACT
Source organism: Botryllus schlosseri (assembly GCA_000444245.1). Taxonomy (NCBI): domain Eukaryota; kingdom Metazoa; phylum Chordata; class Ascidiacea; order Stolidobranchia; family Styelidae; genus Botryllus; species Botryllus schlosseri. The sequence goes on from ATSW01029598.1 coordinate 243, forward strand.
CACGATTGAATACGCCAAGAAGCAAACTGCTGAGTCGGCTAAAATCAGCAGAATTGATAGTCCCATAGCTGGTGATCCAAGCGTAGAAATTTGATATGTATGGTCCTAATCGAAAGCTAGTGTCGCACTGATTCCGCAATAAAAGTATATTTCCAGGCAATGGTACCATCCCAAAATAGTCGTGAAATTCTGGGAATAATAGGCATTGTTCTGAACTATCGCTGGGCGCAATAGGTTTTTGTTGTGGTCATGCAGCTGCGGCGCTCTGACTTTTCAGAACAGTCACATTGCCCTGATGAGATTTTAATTTGTATTTTCGGAATTAGTGCATCAATAGCTTACGATAAAGACCAGATGCATCAAATTTGGACGCTTGGATCGCCAGCTCTGGGACTACAAAGTTTGCTGCTTTTAGCCGGCTCTGCAGTACGTTTGTCGGTGCATTCATCAGTGACTCATATTTTGCGCATCTATTCGTGGATTGACAATAATCTACAATACGATTTCAGACGACGATGCTGCATCGTTACTTCGTCTGGCTAACTAACCAGACCACTGGATATTATATAACGTCTTATCTGACAAAGCACGGTTTTTTTTACTCATCCTAATTCCTACGTCCCTCGAAAAAATAATAATATTTCTTCAAGTATATACTATACACGCAAATCCAACACGTGCATATATTATAATACTTTTTCAACGACATACTGCACCCTATCCTCAATCCTAACCCATAGGAAATTAGGTAAATAACATTTTACATTTCCAATTACGTGAGCCATAATTACCGAGCATACAAAACACGCTTATATTACGTCACAATGACATCTTACATAGCATACTATATACGCACATAAACGCATTTATTACTACACAATCTGAACTAGACTTGAATTGTTGGTAAATATACGACGCTACGGTTGTCAAGGAGCACGGTTGAATTTATGGTCATGTAATTACACGTTCAACAGCAGCAATTGTAATTGTAATGTAATTGAAGCATGCAAGGAGTAATTGTAATTGTAATTGAACTGAAATAATGTAATTTATCCAACTCTGATTCCAAGCGCCTCGCCCTCTATAGAACGATAACGTTGTTCAGCGGATAGGAGGATCCTTGAGCCAGCGAGAGTGATTTTCCACCCATGGTGGCAACAGTCAGGGGTCAAGGAGACACATTTGCAGTGCTTCTGTCGCAGCCAGTTGGTAGCCAATGCCAGACCTTGGCCAGTCCGGGATTCCGGCACGTTTTTCTAGTGGGGTAAAAGATCCGTACCCCATCTTTGATAGCGTTGATGAGCTCTCGAGCTTGGAGTTCGCAAATGTCCAACAAAATGGAGTTTTTGGGCTTAGTAACGGTTTGAATGGTGCCATAATGGTAGAAAGCCGGCCATAATGAGATACCTGGTTGACCAGCCCAAACCATGCACGTATATCTGCTATTTTTGTTGGCCGTGGGAAGCACTGTCTTGCGTCTAAATATTTGGGCAGAGGGCGAACATTCTCAGCAGTAATTTCGAAGTCGGCGAACTCGATGTGTCTGCGGCAGAACTGGAACTTGGAGAGGTTTAGGGTGATTCCTTCACGGCCCATTAATTCTAGATAGTCAATCATTCGCCACCAGTGCGTGGCAGGTCATCGTCTCAGGGGACCGTGTCGTCCACACACTCCGTTTTGCGTGGTGTGTCGGCAATGATGCTGTCGTAGCGGTAACCGTACCCGTCGCCACTGGCCAGGTATCCCTGCGGGGCCACTCTATACCGATATCTCCCGAACTCGGTGATAAATGTCAGAAGGTGTCCAACCTCTTCGCGGAGACGTTTAGAATGATACCTTCACGGCCCATTAATTCTAGATAGTCAATCATTCGCCACACGCAAGGTCATCGTCTCAGAGGACCGTGTCGTCCACACACTTCGTTTTGCGTGGTGTGTTGGCAATGATGCTGTCGTAGCGATAAGCGTACCCATCGCCACTGGCCAGGTATCTCTGCGGGGCCACTCTATACCGATATCTCCCAAACTCGGTGATAAATGTCAGAAGGTGTCTATATCCTCTTCACGCATGGGCACGGAATGGTAACCATTCCAGGCATCTGTGACAGACCGGTAAGTTTTCGGAGGTATCGAGCGTGCTTGTTGGAAAGGAGGCACAACATGGTGTGTTTCTCTCGGTTCAGCAACTTTCATCGGGCTGCCATCTGCCTTGCGGGCCCATAATATGGCCCTATGACACCAGGTTGTTGGCGTGTTCGGCTCCTTTTCAATCACCCCTAATTTTACGTCCGCCTCCAACTGCTTCTCAACTTCCTCTTTCCAATGAAGCGGAATGGGAGCCGGTGTATAGACTGCAGTCGGTGTCGCCGACGGATCGATATGAATGGAAATAGGCGGCCCAGTCATGATTGCCAGTGGGCTGTGTTTGCACTTGTTGAATGTGGATGATGCATACCTCTCAAGTAACCACTGCTTCATTTTATCAACATTCCCCGCACAAGGCTGGAAAGGGAGTTGCTGGGGGCGTGGAGGAGGGGTTGACCTCTGCAGGTTACCATCAAGGGTTGACTCTCGTGTCGCGTGGAGTGCGGCTGTCCCAAATTGGGGAAATCGGGCCCAATGATGCCCAACTTCTGCATGGCATCTCGACTAATGTAGAAGAGTTTCGTAGAATCCGTAATGTATACCATCTCAGCGGTTTCTATGACATCACCAGAAACTGATGCACCCGAAAGTCTCAGAAACACAGCGCCCAGGATGTGAATACACTCATCATTAGCTGCAACCAAGCTTTTTACCGGGATGAGATGCTGGTTTTTGAAGCCGCATGCTCGAAACACTTTTAATCCCATCAAGGATGATTGTGCGCCAGTGTCCGATATCGCATGTGGCATGCAATATGACTTCCGAAGCATGAGATTCGACAGTCTTATTGGTACGGTTTGATACTGAAGCGATATTGTTACTAGAAGCGGTGCCAGTACTAGGCGTCTCCGATTGTTTACTTTGTCTCCAGCATGCGAGACATTGTTTAAACTCGCGCAACCCATGCAACAATTTATACTTTTTCATGACATTGCCACATTTGAAGACTTGAGAGAGATCGGGTAACGGCGTGCCAGTAGAAGTGCTGGCCACAACGCTAGATTCATGCTGATTTCTCATTGCGGAGAAGGTGGCGCGTCGAGCAAATTCCTTGTTATCAATAATCTGAACAATTTCGTCTAGCGATTTTGCATCGGGATTTGCAACATTAACTTGGGTGCAGTCATGCTTCGCGCAAATCGTTTGAAATGAGCAAATTCTTACAGACGCTTTCACATCGGCTAGAAATGCAATGAAGGATTGTCCTTGATCCTGCTGGGCCGAAAATAGAGCAACGGTGCGCATGCTTGTGGCGATTTTTACAAATGCTAGAGATTCAATAGCTTTCAGCATATCATCTTCACTGACCTGATTGAAGTCACCGACTTGTTTGAAGAGGTCGTTCGATAAAGTTATCTCGCAGCATTCCCAAAGGTGGCTCTTCATCAGATTGTCGGGTATTTCGGTCCCTTTTTTAAAATCGTCCCGTTTTCTGAGGAATATTTGCCATTCCTCGGCAGTGGAATGATAGAAACCACGAAGGACACAGAAGGACGATTCCTTAAAATCAGAATCCAAATGGGTGAGAAAAAACTAACTGTTACCAACCATTATTGATACAATGACAGAGCCAAAAGAAGCACCCAGCTGCTCCAACAGAGCAGAAAAAATTCAAATCATTGCAGGAGACTTCAATGGAATTGACTCGTGCGAGCTAGACAGACAACCGGCTAACCTCACGCATGACGGAGCAGACGCCAGAATTATTAGGAAAGTGATGCACATCATCGGGGTAGAAGATATATACACAGGCCGTGTTATTTTTGGCATATGCCAAAACTGCCAAAAATAACTTATTTTTGGCAATTTTCGATTTTTATTTTTGGCAGTTTTGGCATCGTCCTCTAAATAGATAGTTTCAGCCTCGAATTAGTCACAAAAACGCTTTCTTTCAGCCTCGAATTAGTCACAAAAACGCTTTATTTGGGTTAGTTTGTCAAAAGACACCACAAAATGTACAGCATCCACGTATAATCAGTGCCAAAAAACAATAAGAAGAAAAAAACCAACGGTTTCAAAGGTTAATAATATCAAACGAAACCACAAAATGTGCAGTATCCATCGGAATCGGTGCCAATAAGAAAAAAAGAAAGAAAAGCCTAACAAACACGCTCAATAGCTGATTGGTACAGCTGTTGAATAGACCTAAATCGTTTGCACTGTAACAGTGCTTCCAAACTCAGGTCAGCTAAGTTTCTCCTAAATTCATTTCTCGCCCAGCGAATCTGGGAAATATCGGCTTCAACAGTAGCCGTTGAGGGAAAGAATGTTGCCAGTCATCCACAAACGGTGTTCAGAGCTTCAAAATCTTTGGAGGGCCGAACCGGCTTCCATGGATCATGAAAAGAGATCACTTCGCCAGTGCCATCGATCTCATCGCGAAAAGAATTTTCTTCCCGATCCTTTTCCAGGAGTTTCCTGTGTTGTCTCTCAACACATTCTATTTAGTAGTGCGACTATCATTTCTCCTTCAGTCCACCGATATATTTTCGGAAGACTTTCGTCACTTCAGATGGCTTTAATATTACCAACTCGCATGGAAGAGTCCTGGGAAGGTTAGTTTGTTAAAGAACATTGACGCAACAAGACTGTCTGGCAAAACGAGACTATGCAGCTCAGAAATAGCCAGACAGTTTGTTGCGTCACAATGTTCAACTCGATCACAATGCAAAAATCGTGGTTGAATTTGGGGGTTCCAGTTCCATGAGCAGAATATAATTTATATTTTAATAATCATTACTGCGGCAGCTTCTCATTGATACCCGTTTTATCAAATTTAGCGCCCGACAAGCCGGCCAAAATGGTCGTAAAATTGCCTTTGGACAAATGGAAAGTATGACGTTAAGCAAATACAGTCAGCCGTTTAATCTCGCTGTGCCCACACCATTTAGGACACCATGCTTTCACCCCTAATGGGTGGGCTGGACCCAGATCAAGAAACCTGCCTTTCACAAACGCTCTTCTCGCTTGTAACGCGGTCCTGTTACACAATACCACGAACGAAATACACTATTTGGCAGGCCGTGTTATTTTTGGCATATGCCAAAAATTGCTTATTTTTGGCATTTTCAAATTTTTATTTTTGGCAGTTTTGGCATCTGGCTCCTGAAATGCCAAAAATAACACGGCCTGTATATACAGGAAGGTCCACGGTAAAAATAGAGACTATACTTTTTTCTACCCTACAGGGAAGTCGAGACTTGACAGAATTTACACCTCGAACGACATCACAGCGGTTAGTTGGGAAATTCTACCATGCGCTTTTTCAGACCATGACGCTGAAAACGAAAAGCAAGCCAGCAGAGCGGCCAAACACGTGGAAAAACAACACCCGAATATACTGCGAAGAGGACTTCCAAAAAGAGATCGAGGCAAAATGGAGAAGATGGCAAACGCTACACCCCTACATCTACGAGACGGCGACCGAATGGTGGGGCGCGTGTAAAAGAGGATTGAAGAACCTGTGCATCCAATTCGCTGACAGAATGGCCAGACGGCAGAGAAACCAATGCAAAAAGTAAGAACTAGAGTAATTCAAAATCACCAATATCTACCTGATTACAGAAAAACCAAGATGGTGGCAAAATCCAGGCCAGGGGAACCGCTGAAAAAAAAACCATACTCTCTTTGCGACAAGATAGGAAAGAGAAGGGAAACAGCGTCCATCCCTAAAATGAAAGGGGAAGACGGGAAAACAACGTCAAATCCGGGAAGGATCAGAAGGACTGTCGAAAACTTCTATAAAAAGCTATATAGTAGACCCCCAACTTGCTGACTCTTTTTTTCAGGCACCAAACCAAAAAACTCACAAAGGTGCAAAGTGAAAAATTTGACGCCCCTACAAGGGAAGAAGAAGTGAGGCTGGCGATTCTACAGCAAGGGAAAAACAAGACCCCAGGTGAAGAAGCATCAGTGCCGAATTTTACGCGCAATTCCTAGACATCATAGCGGAACAACTAACGAAGGTATTTAACGAACTCTTCTCACAGAGGGAAACAGCGGGCCTGGCCAGAGGCATTATCAAAACGATCTACGGGGATAAGGAAAACAACAACTAGCGACCGATCACCCTGCTAAAAAACGTAGATTACAAAATCCTGAGCAACATCCTATCAAACAGGCTGAAAGAGGCGCTCCAAGGGATAACCCACCACCACCAGTATGTGAACCCGCCTAACAATATTGAAAAATTGAATCTTCTTTTGGAAGAAGCAACAAGGGGCGGGCGCTGTCGACTTCAGAAAGGCCTGCTACTCGGTCGATCACAATTTTCTCCACAAAGCACTAGAAAAATCAGGCTTCTGTGACAACTTTCGACATTTCTTCAAGACAATATACGAGGGAGGCGAAGCAAAAATCTCGATCAGACGGGCCATCGGCAACGGCATAGAAATAGAAGGCGGTATTAAGCAGGGAGACCCAATTTCGATGTATCTCTTTAGTAACGGAAACCTTTGCTGCAAAAATTGAACGCCTCTATAACAGGTTACAAACTGATGGGGATGAAAACGCAAATCACCACCCCGTTTTACACGGACGACATCAACGCAACAATGGCAAGAGAAGACGAAGCTAAAAAAGGAACTAACATGCTAGCCCAACTTCGGGAAAGCGAGCGGCGTCGAAATGAACAATGAGAAAACTAAAGGAATTAGTTACGAACAAAAGAAGCGGCGCACTGGTATCGACATAAATATCAGGTGGGTAGCACAATTAACAGTGCTAGGTAACACCATCGCGCACAACGCAAAGCAGGAAGAACGACCCTGGGAAGACGGAATTAACAAAACTGTCGAATTCCTAAGTGACATGAGAACGATGCAGCTGAAAAGAAATGAAAAGGTACAAATCATTAGAACCAATATGCTGAAGTAGCCAAGTGTTCCAGCAGGGTCATATGTCGTGTGCCGTGGAAAGGGAGTGTAATGAACACGGAATGAAGTGTAATCAATTGGGTTTACTGGATAGATTTATTGTACTTCAGCTGGTTGTATTACTGTTAGGCAAACATAGCCATAATTGAAAATTATTAGCAACTTCTGCTGAAGGCATATACTGCACAATCGCAACGAATCGTAATAGATTGAGGATGTAGCGGAGCACTTGATTTGCACACGATTTAAAATGTCCAGCATGGAAATCATTTAACATAATGTAAGAATCAGCTGAATTGATTGTATTGTTGAATTGAATATTTACATAATGTAAGAATCAGATGAATTGATTGTATTGTTGAATTGAATATTCTGACATTGCAACTTCCATTGGTTTGGTACTAGACATACGCTGTGCATTGAAGAGGATGCATATAAAAATCATTCACGCCTCATTAGCATACGAGTGTGAAAGCATGCGTTAGAATATTCGGCATGTCTCAGCAACCTTTACCTAGTGGGCAATGTGGTCATCGTTTCGTGTGTGAAAAGTGTGGGGAGCATTGGAGCGATCATGGCGTTATTAGAAGGTATGTGCGGTATGTTTATGTGTACATGACAATTGCATCGCTCGACTTCATCAGGATAGTGAAAGAGCTTCTCCGTGAGGCGCGCGATGAGCACCACGCACGGAGAGACTTCCACCTGCGCGACGCCCGTGAACAGATACAGCATGCTCTGGACCGTTTTCAAAACAGAATGGAGAGTGACGGCGAGTGGGCGGCGGGTGCCTCGACGTCCAGCGAACAAACGAATGGCCAGTCTCATTCGAACACGACCGTCCGTTCTCGCTCTTCGGCGAACACTTTATTGCCCGTTGAGACACCGGCTCCGACAGATGACGATGATGTTATCATCATTGAGTCGGGTACGGATGATGAGTAGGGCATTTGACATATCCGCGAACTGTCTTTATTATATGGTTCTACTCATTTTCGCTATTATATGGTACTTTTTCGGTGTTCGTCTTCGGGTTGAGGGCTTGGTTACGGGATGGTGTGACTGTCAATGCGTGTATGCGTATATTGGCACGTGCATCCGCCTCCTCGTGGCACAGTTGGAAACGTTGAGTAGGCGTGACAACGCATGTCACTACCCTTGTTTCTATACACAGCAGCGAAGAACAAAATGCCTGCGAAAATCGAAGCTGAAAATTGAGATCATGGCATTCCTGATGGAGCACCCACCATGGCCAACCTCGCATTTGCAGAACCGGCATTTTCGTACGTGGAAAAAAATATCGAGGATGACTGGCAAGGAAGGATGGAAAATCAGCTAGCAATAAGATTAAAAAGTTACGGGAATTACAATATCAACGACTCCGTTCTACATACTCTACAGCCACTCCAACACTGGGTAGAAACCGAAAAGGTGCTAAAATAACTGGGAACAACAAAACAGGAATTGAATGCAAACCAAGAGAGCGTTACAGGCAGACAATCGCACGAAACAACACACAAGATATATACGAGTAATGCAAGGAATAAATTGGGTATATATTAACCACTATTACCTCACGCAGGCACAGAAGGAACTTGAACTGGGAGATAGTACATCGACTACTGCAACGAACGACAGGTTGCAAGCAAGAATGGCGACCAGAACAAGGGACTATGAGATATGCCAATTGCGAGTGGAAAGCCAAGAGCATTTATTCTCAAGGTGCGTCCAAACTAAACCTGTTCTCTTTTTGATAGTAGAGACATGGGAAAGCAAGACAATGCATATGCCCCAGAACGTGGGGCCACAAGAGATCCTCAACATGGACCCAAAAGGAGCAATTCTGCATGGCCCAATTCTAGCTTATGTCAAAGTGACATCCATATTCATACAAGCAACGTGGACGGGGCGCAACTGAAAAAAACATGAAAACAAATAGATTGCCTCAGCGTGGATACTTCGATCATGCGTACAGCGACTCCAGCGAAGACCCAGGCAGGAGAACGAAAAAACAGCAGAAGCGATCTTGGACCAGATCCAAACGGAACTAGCAACCAAAAGCAAAGCCGAACTTGAAAAAAGAGGGATAAAAGAATGAAACAATCGATCGACCGACTACACAAGCAGCCACATGACACGGAGCAATCTGCGCCGTGTGCCCTTGAGGTAAGCGTCACCCTAATAAATGTTGAGCTGTGTGCGCCAGCAACTCAGATGGAATGGCGCATTGATTTCTAGGATGTTCTTTATAGCGTCCGGTCGAAGTATTATGGCACGTTTATATACATGATATACTGAATCCTTGGTAAACCTGAGTTTAATGAAAGGTCGGAGAATTTTGAAATCATACAAGGTGGTCCAGGTGTAGGCCTAGTGGAAAATCGCTGATTCCTGGTCTTGATTTCGGCGTGGACACAGACGTTCTGAAGCATTTCAAATTCGTACAGAATCATGGACGAATATTATATGTGCGTCTGCGTCTTGCGAATTTGTAGCGGGCGAGAAGATCCCAACACTGAAAAGGCCCGTTAAAAGTGCCGTTGCTAGCGAGCTGTCGGTTCAGAAAAGAAGCTATGCTGTCAGTTTCAACGGAAATACATGGATTGTCGAGTGGGAGTGGAAGAGCACATCGGTGCTGACGAATCGAGTCGGGGTGTACAGAATCGTAGACGGGGCGGTTCCGGTCGGAAGTAGAACGATGGATTGACAACGGCTGGTTGGTGAAGACTCGATCAAAACCGCTGGCGTGTTTCCTCTAATGGTGGTCGTTCAAGAAAGAAAAAAACGAGGTTCGACCACTTTTGGATTTCCGAGAACTCAACGAGTTCGTCGAATGCAGTGGGGCAGACGCGGACGTTTGCCAAGAGAAATTGAGGCAATGGAGCCAGATGCCGGCAAACTGCGCACTAGTGGACCTTCGCGACGCATACATGTTGGTGGGCGTGTCTTGTAATTGTAGTCGATATCAAGTGATCGAATTCGATGTTGGGACGTACGAGCTGAAGAGACTGGGATTAGGATTCAATTGACCTCCTGAAATAATGAGATCGATCGTTTCGAAAGTGCTGTCTTCCGAGGAGCGTGTATCGGCCGCTACAGATCATTATTACGACGACATCGTAACTCTCAATTTAATTAGCGTTGAGGCAGTCGTGAGTCTCTTGTCAAAGTATGGTCTTTGATGCAAGCCGCCAGAAAGAATACAAGACGCGAGTGTTTCGGGTTTGAAATTGCATGAAGTTGTGTAGCCGTTCGTTCGTAGTCCTCGCTATCTGACTGAATGCGGCTTAGTTACTTCAGGTTCGACTGGAACCAGAGACACATTGCAGATTCGGCGGATATATATACACATCCACACTTCCAATCCAATCCAAGACTTAACACAGTAACAACTCCACACGAAGATACCTACAGTAACAACTCCACACGAAGATACCTCAAGACCAACCCCATACCAACTACATACAAAGACCAACTCCAATCACTTCCTCTTTCCCAATCACGCATGCTACCCTACGCATGACTGGTCTTGCAACCAGATAGTTCGGAGTCATTATGGCTCCCGAGCCAAGCTCTTACACATCCCCGTTCCCATTGCTCTAACAACAGTCCTTTTTTGCTGCAAGTAAGTTCGTGTTTCATGAGATTCTCGCAGGATTGCTTTCAAAAAACATACGACGGAATAGAAAGATAAATGCTGAAATCTAGAATAGAATACTATGAGCGTCACCTCGTGTAGTAAGATGTTCGTTGGGATTACCTAGTTCCTCAAGAGCATCCAAAACTTCATCAAAACTTGCGCGAAGGGCCCTTACAGCGGCGTGATTTGCGCTCCATCGCGTATCGATCACTCGCTTCAGCGCGATTGGCGCGTGCTTTAGTTTAGAAGGACATCCCATCTATGCGTACAGGAAGCAAGAAATCTGTCGCTGAATTGTGATGATCCGACGGCATGAACGCCTGCAAGATTCGGTGTGTGATTTCCACACGGCACTAATAGTGCTTTTGGATTTATGTTTTTTGATTTTTTGCTGCACTCCAGCATGAATTCCCGACATAGTAGACGCGTTGTCGTAGCCTTGTCCCCTACACATCATCACATTTAAGATGATTCGTTCAAGTTCATCTAGAATAGATTGAGAAAATTAAGCTGTCGGGTTTCCGTTCAACGGAAATAAATTCAAAAACAATACGTTCAATTGGGCAACACTGTTTTTGATTGTTACATACTTAGAGTCATAAGAGTCATTCGGAATACTGTCGCACATAATCGCGAAATATTTAGCTTCACGCCCCTCTTCAAGAACCATTGCTAATGACTTTGTTAATGAGAAGCAAAATGATCTCATTTTGAGTAGTGGCAGAAAGATAAGTAGTTGTCATCTGCTTAGAAATACAAGTATCAGAATGATGTTTGCTGAGTATACGGGACTATATTTTACCAGAAGCTTCACGGTCTCCAAAAAAATTCCTTGGTTGTTGGATTCAAAATCGATGCATTCGAAAATAAGATTTTGTATACTTAGAAATGTATAAAATTGCTTTCCTCTTCTTTCGCTCTCCATCCACATTTTTCTGCATGTTCTTGTAAATTGTGTTTTTGCGATTGTAGTCTCATTGAGAGCTCTTTCCATTTCTCCATGCATTCTTTGTGAATTTGGGAATTTCAGAAACATACCCTCAGGATTAGGGTATGAGGCTGTTTTGCCCCGATGGCCGTTGATGGGCATCATCAGTTATTATATGCGCACCTTAACAGCAAGACATTAATACGTTGTTACGTAATTTTATTTGAGATTTTAGATCCGTACATTAAACCAAGTAAACCAAGTTCCAGTTAAATTTAATTGGCAAGTAATGCAGAAGTTATGTTAGTCTATGGGTGTATCATTAACGAAAACGTCGATGGGTGCAACATAACTGAAAACGTATGACGGACCAGATATCACAAAAAAGTTGATCAGTGGATTAACAGATATTCATAGCTCAGTGTATCTTCAGTCGATGTCAAAATTATCAGATTTATGATAGTTTGCCATTTTTCTATGTTATACAAAACATCATCAAACATTTCCGAGGAAACGCTGTCATCGGTGTCCTCACCTCTTCACATTCCACCATCGACATCGGTGGTGTCGGTTGAATCCGTTGATGCGCCATCACCGTCGTAAAGCAAGGAATAAACACGATCCATTCCGAGCGCATGCGTTCAGTCAGATTGCGTCATCGCACGGGTGGTAAACCATAGTGTTTTAAGGTGGTGTAGACACTAGCGATCGTTCCGCTTCGGCAGTTTGGGAGGGCTGTCGCAAAGATGCATCCTCTGCCGCTTGAGCATAGGGAACAGTTGCGTTCTAGTCAGATGTAGGAAGTTAATTGGTTAGCGCGGTATGTTGTCTGTGCGCAATTCTTGATGATGATGAGATATGAATTTGCAAATTAAGATGTCAAATTTTGCTGTCGGTAAGGTTTTTTAGACAGTGTAAGCGACATGTTATCGTAGTACATTGCAACTGGAGTAACCTATCATAGCTTCCTTGTTAATGTTATCGTTATCATGCTATATGAACGCCAACATGTCTTTTGTATCATATCAGGCAAGTCATTTATCCGACGACTCAATAATTTTTCAAAATGCGAGCTGTGACTGGAACCAAGAATCCCAGTGGCGGCTCGTGACAATATCGGGTGGTGGGGCAAGGGCTGCGAGCGACTTTTATCAACATGACGTCACAATGGCGTTTTCCAACGTAAAAAAGTAACTTTAATATGATGGTCACATGAATTTTCCGACAACAGTGATTTCAACGTAGGTGCCGCGAGAGGTTTGCCGGTGAGCCGTGACTTGAAGTGTGGTAACAAATGTTTTATTCATTTTTTTTTAATCAAAGGATTATTTTACATAATGTACGTGAACTAAGAATCGTCCCTATGCCACGAATCAATTATCAGGTCATCCTTAGTAGCATGCGTTATGATTTCATGGTACAGTTAGAGATTACGCAAATCGATAGGCCGTCCGAAAGTGTTTCGTACACGATCCTGGTGTGTTACGACCACTGAGCTGGTGGCAACCAAAGCGGAGGTACCCGGCGTACGATTGGATCAATGGACTGGACAATTTCTATCATCATCATCATTGGTTTATTAGCAATTTTATCAGTTCAATACACCACAAAAATGCGATACAATGAAAAGACAGGAA
>ATSW01029617.1:0-10138 GCA_000444245.1 Botryllus schlosseri
AATCAACAACTGATGAAATCAAAGTCCGGCAATTGTCTAAGAAGCATCACTCACAAATTGACGCAAGTCAACGTGTGAAAAGCAAATAGCACATAGTCACTAAAAGCAGAAATGATGTACATACGAACCAACAGTATGAAGTCAACAAGGGCAACATGCCCAATTGCCCATAGCATAGCAATGCTTCACAGTTCAATATATCAAGGCTACCGCATCAAAATGCATGAGTATCAGAATCATTTTAATAGAATTCGAAATTCCACAAGAACCGCGACACAATCAGGAGAAAGTCGAAACGATTTGTTGATGTTCATCAACCATCATTTGGTTAAATAGTAATTTAAGAAGAGATGGAATTTCACACACTGACCTTTGGTGCTGTAAAATGGATCAAATAACAGCAGTTCTTCTTCCGAGATTCCACTTTGAGGTCCTTCCACAGTGTCTAGTGAGCAGATGAAGATTTCGATTATTGACAAAGAAATTATCACTTTAGCTATTTCAAACATTTATTTATCATTATTAGTTTATTTGGATTTGACCAGTCGCAGCCAATTGTCCCTCTTTCAATTTGAACCGGATTATCGGACAATACTTAAATTAAGTAATATATACAGCATAGACCCAAATTTCTGTTGTCAAAATTGATTAGTTTTGTCATTCTCAAGATATTGAATATACGAGTTAATCGATCATGGATATATTATATATATAGCCTAGGTCTATAGTTATTACATAATCTGCACAGAAAATATGCTGTATTTACTCGCCGAATGATTGAAGTATGGTATGACGACGAGAAGTCACATGTGGAAACGGGCTACAAAAACAATCTACTGGTAGTCCAACAGTCTACTGCTGTATTGCAAATTTTCCTGACATGTAAGATCACAGTTAAATTATATAGAAATTTCCTGCAAGACTCAAACATAGTGCATTGGTGGGACATATCTTGCCAAGAGATACTATCAACAGTAACACAGACTGTTTCTTATTAATATCGTGGGGATCATTTTTATTTATTAGCAGATTTGTTACATGCAAATATAATTGATAAAGTGCATAATATGCAGGAATATGGTCAATATCCTGGTATTGCAAACCACCACAATGAAATTCAGATGCGATGCAAGCAGGGTTGTGGAGCAGGTAAATTTTACCACCGACTCCAGACATTTTCAATATACCGACTCCGACGTCTTTAAACGCACCGACTTCGACTCCAACTCCAACAGTATTTCCAATCTACTTCGAAAATCTATACAACTATCATAAAACCATTAAACATATGCAAACATATGATTAACAATGACATACAAAGTTGTTTCATTGTGGCACAGCTCAAATTATTCACTATGCAATTAATGTGAAAGAATACATTTTTAAATATTCTTCATTTTTTCATATTTTAAGTTTTTATAACATGGACTTTCTAATATCCTAATATGTATCATTCAAACATGACATATATCCAATCCTGTATAATTAAAATGTAGATGAAACAATCGTAGTGTAGGTCTTGTGTATGAGTATGAGTCAGCAACTATACAGAGATGTAACTTCTAATTTTCTCATCACACACTATACTAATTACAAGCACACACAATCCCACTACTAATATACATTGGTCAGAAACGAATTTAGGAAGTAGTGAAATAGCACATGTCCAGTCTGCATGCACTTACTCAAGTATTCAAGGATTAGGACAAGCAGTCTTTCTCAATCGTTTGTTCGACCCAAGCAGCTAAGCTACATTACAAATATTTCAAATTTTGTCAAGTGGGAAGCAGCGTTCGTTTATATTTACATCAGTTTTACAATTTTACAAACCAGATAGTGCATTTACTCTGTCACAGTATCATGGTACAATTCCGAATTTGCATAAATTTGTGACTGCATCGCGAAGATGCATATTGCGATTTTCTTCCTCTATACAGCTGAATTGTAATTTGCAAATAATGTCCCATTTTTTCTCAGGGGTGGCCAACTTTTCGGCCAAAGGGCCACATGAGATTTAGGAACCATTGCGCGGGCCAATTGAATGATGATGACCTTTTTTTAGTCGTCCAATAGGAGCGAACCGAACTAGGTAACGTTGATAACAAAACTTACATTACTACGCTTTAAAATTGATACAAGTATGTGCTATGTTCGACTGCTCGTGCATAAAACTGTGCATGAAAACTGTGTGTGCAACTGTGCAGCGTGCAAAGCGCGAAATTGTTTCAATGGTAATGAATGAATTCGATCACAAAATATGTTACTTGCATATTGGGGGTCAACTCTTTATACCACTAGGCTCATTTGGCAAGGACAGGATTATTCGGCGTTTAGACATACCAGTATCGAAGGATTCGGTGAACATGCCTCCATCATTTTGTGCAAATGTTTAATCGCCGACGATTTCGCTGTGAGAACACAAGCGAAGTCGCATGTTGGACGACACGTTATCTCTTAATTGCGAATATAGTTGGACTCAACTCTGTAAATTACGCGAATTTATCATTTTCAGGAGGGGTCCCAATACTAAATGCAAGAAATCGAGTGACAATAAATCATGCGAAGTGCTAAGAAAAATTTGTAGTCAAATAAATCTGCTGCGAAATACTCTACTTCATGGTCATCGAAGATCTGCGATAAATGTGGCTGGCCCTAACCACGCCAGTAGTCTTTTAGTCATCATCAAGTTTCGCGTTCAGGCTAATCAAACTTTCGTTAGCCTTGCAATTTTACGTGATGTTATAACTAATCTCGACAAGTACCTCGTGGGCAATACAAAACCTGCTCGCGGGCCATGGGTTGGCCGCTCCTATATCGTTACTAATAACAGTGATTGATGGTACATAAAATCTAATTTTAGATATTATGAGTAATTCAAAGATTATTTTGAAAGCAATTGTTTTCATAATAAAGAAGTTGGAGTCGGAGTCGAAGTCAGGGTCATTTTCACAAACTCCGACTCCAGCCACTACAGTTTTCACGACTATGACTCCATTAAGCGAAAATTAGTCAACTCAGACTTCGACTCCACAGCCCTGGATGCAACATCTGATCCCAGTTTCAAGTTTGCACTAGAAGTGTTGAAGTAATATAACAAAGAAGATTTTTAACCATGGTATTTCTTCAATTTGCTTTTTATAAGCTACTAGATCGCACAGGTTAGCAGAGGTCAACAGGAGTTTTTAAACTGAAAAATATTTTAAAGTAGGACCAAAGAGATTAGTTCATCATATATTTTGTCTTAACTCCTGAACAGATTTATAAAAAAATGCGAGCATTTGCTGAAATTGATGTCTAATGCTCCGAGATGATAAAATTGAAGCCTGGAGCAGTAGATAAATTTCGCAAAATAATTTTTACCTCCCAAATAAAATAAACCAACATCAAGATGCAGGCAATACTTGATCACGGTATACTTTTTCCCGATTCAAATCTCCCAGTTAGGAAGTTTTGAAAACAATCATGGCTCATGCGGTGAACATCATAAAATATGTGCGAAGGTCGCAGTGTAGCAGCTCGCTAACATCCAATGTTACTCCGACCATCCCAATAGGAATAGATATTGAAGTAATCTGACAATTAGACCTAGACTTTGTGTTCGACATATTCACTGATAGTCATTCCGCCACATCATCGGTAACTTGACCTTTAGCCGTTTATATTGAACATTAGCAGTGACTCACTGGGCTCACTCTCCAGTGATTTTCTCTCTTCCCTAACATTCGGCTTCAGTGGAGCTTGCTTCAGATATTTAATCTCCGATGAAGAGTCCACAGGTTGCAAGCCCTGGAAGATCCGGTCATAACGGATGGAATGCAACGATGAAATCGGAAGAAGTAGCCTACCTGAAAGAACTCCTTAAACACCCCCGAATTCAATAAAGGAGGGTGCTCAGTTGCAAAGTGCAAGACTTGTTCTGCACTTTTCCTTCTATCCTCAACTACGTCTTCATCAAATCGTCCTGGAAATAATTCAACACTTTATCCACATCTCAATGCCACAAACGTTTTTATTTCCTACCGAACAATTTTGGCTTGGCGAATTCCGGCACTTGACCCTTCAGATATAATTTCCTGTGAAGAGTTGCCAGACACTTGTAGAGATCTCTAAAATCGCTGTATCTTTTCCAAACAGAGCTCTGAAAACATTACAGTGTGATGTCATTTTGCACAGCCCTGCACTCTCTACATGATATGATGCCTAGACCTTCACAACAGTGCCATAAATGTCGTCTATGAATATTTAGCGGAGAAAGATATCAATATAATGCGACGAAAGGACATTGATTAGGCCACATTTAGCCTGACATCGACAGGGCTGGCCCCCAGCACTGAAGACCAGTTAGGCATGGACTTGAATGATATAAAATCGCAATAACTAACAAATCAATATTGTACAGTAAATAAAATGATTACAAATTGCGCCAAAGGTACGAAAAATCATAGAGCAATTATATTTAAGAAGTATATTTGCAACAAGCTCTCACACCTACACAACACAGACACAGAGTACAGAACATACCTCTTTGAAGCAATCAAGAGAATGTGGATCTGGCACCTGAAACAATAAAAGTAACATCAAATTCCTCACATAGCCACATGTACTACAAACTGTAGTGTCAATCCAAAGATAGGCCTACAATCACTGCCTACAGCCTATACAGTTCTCGATCTAGACAACCTCTATGTGACTGGATCAGGCAAGGCTTTCCTAGATATTAGCATGTTCTTTTCACGATGGCATTGTAATCCATCCACTACAAGTTACGATTCATTGAATTTGTGAACATTACCAGAATATAAGCGTCACACGCTACAAAACTATAAGGTTACTGGACAAGCATTCAAGACACTGAAACATGCATAATCCTGGAAACACAATGACATACCTGCTATGATGTAGAAAGCATAACACTAATTGCTTGTTTTGCAATTAACCAATGAGTCTACCAGAAAAATGACATCTGTAATATGTTAGTTAGAAACTATAACATGACTATTATCCTAGAGCAACCTTAATCAATATCTGTACTATCTTGATGGTCAAACAACATAGGACATAAGATGAGTATGGTACAATTATTATCCATATAAAATAGTTTGTATAGCCTGTTTTGCTTGACTATTGATTGACATACTATATGCATATTTCTTAATGCTAAGATAAGAGCATATTGCAGGTAGATGATGTAGTGCATCAAGTGGAGATTGAATGACAACTACGGTATGTTTTAGTAAACTGAAACTGGCTAGGTCAGCCACTAAATCTAATAGCTGCAATATGTGTTTGCTTACGCAGACATGTGTTGTATACTCCCAATTTACAGTCGTTATGGTACACGGGTGAAATTCCTCATGAAGTAGCATTTGACAGTGACACTGACATCGTTCACAGGCCATCTTCAAGACAAATCGACATTCAAATACCACTCCAGAGTGAGGAGCTTCAACTTCAATTGCTCCCAGAATTTGTAAAGCAAGTAAAGAACTTAATGGAGGATAAATATAAACATGCTCACTCTGCGTATAACTTTATAGACAGTAAATCCGTTCGGGTGATATCTTGCTTCTCTCACAAAGTACTGTGAGCCAGGATCCTTTTTCTTCCTAGTATGGTATATCCCTTCACGGCTCGCCATACGCAGTTGTTATGACATGTCTTCAAATTTGAAGCAATTTTTTGTATATGTTTCAGTTAGAGCAATGATGAAGAATAAGACTCAGACTGGCCTGCACTACATGTGAAAACAACGCGATGACATGAGAACTACACAGAACTATGTTGAACATAAAATTGTTGAAACTACAAACATATGATCACATCACAATAGCACACAGGTCAAGACTAGCAACAGTATTGTATGTAACCAGTGAGTCGGTAGGTGATTACTATTTTCTTGTCCATAAAAGAGAACATGTAACTGTAAACATGGTCACAAAACTTGGTCTACATACAAAAGTGATGATCAGGCACCAGCATCGAGTCACATCTGGCCCTGCTAACGATACAGATGATGTTGTGAAGATAAGAATGGACACCGGTTTCCACACTCCATAGTACTCTGAACTATTGACTTGGATTTGAAAGTGTTGATGCTCTGGGCCTCTGGTATTGAGAAAGACATGCAATATGAACTTGGACAAAATAAATGCAGACAAGGTTATTGTATTACATTGTTGCATGTTTTACCGCTTGTAACAAAATATGAGATGACGATATCCATAGAGTGGTGAAAGGCCCACGCTGTTGACTATTTAGGGCGAATCCAACAGAGTAAACCAACCCTCTGTTAAAAATCATTAGGGCAATATGATATCAGCACATCAAAGACAAAAGTAAGAGGAAAGTGTATATATAAGTCAGCACGTAAATAAGACACAAACACAGAAAATATTACTTCAAGTTATTATTATTTAAGGACAGCAGTGCTACAAAACCCAGATTCTCCCTCCAACTTAAAATAATGTGCAATTTCCATTAAGATATAGTTTTTATTGCACTAATTTCACTTTTTGCAATTAAAAGCTACTATAATAGGTGTTACCTGACATAAATTAACTCATTTAGTACCTCCCTCGGCAAATGAAAACAAAACTAGCGTCTAGCTTTTGCGATGATCAAAATAATAAGCATGATTACGGTGATGACTGCCATCACAAATATTATGTATAACTTCTTATTTTTTTTCTGATACTCCTCGGCTTTTCGCAATTGCTTTAAACCATCGTCCGTTTGTGTTACAGCAGCATCTACATTATAATCGATTCTGTCTAAAATAGTACCTTGTTCGACGACAATCGAACTCAAGTCTCTGAAGATTTCGGCCAAATCAGATATGCTTTGCACGACCTTCTGTATTTCTTCCTCTCGCTCCTCTATCACGCGATCATTTTTTTCTACCAACGCGGTTTGCGACGACGAAAAGCCACGGCCAAACGTGGCGTCTTCTAAATCAAAATCTTGCTCTTCTACCATGATTGCGGTGTCCGATTGAAAGAAATGCTTCGCCCGGTCTTCTCGCTCTTTGAGTTTGCGCAAATATAACGATTGACTTTGCCGGAACTCGTTTGAGGTGTTCTGCAACGAGGCACCCATCGCCGCGATGACATTCTTTGCCATGTTTTTCTCGTGATTCGATGATTTTTTACCCATTTTCACCAAAATTTTCACGCTTTGGTTGCAACTATAGAACAGATGCGTGATTTCTTGTGTGAGAATCTCAATGGTGTGTTCTTCCTCCACATCATCATCCAGAGTCGGACGATTCAAATGCTTATGGTGATATGCGGATAGCTCTTCCATTTTCAACTTGATTTGTTCGATGCCATCTTTGATTTCATCGATTGTCGTGGACCACTTGGGAGGCAGACTCCTGAATGCGGCGGCGCCACCTTTCTTGCCTGTTATTAAGGCAACTTCGTCATTCTCGTCGTGGTCATATTCAATCTCTTGCCTTTGCCAAAACATGTGTCTGTTTTGTAGCGCATTATTCCGCATCAGTATGAAGGCGTCGGTAAGGGAACGTGTCAACATTATCGAGTTTTCGCAGCCCAAAATAGAAATTAATCACTGGGTGGGTATGGTGTAGCCTGTAAATACTGATATATGTTTGACAATATGTTGCAAAAGAAAACATTTAGTGAGCACTTGCATACAAAGAATGGTGAATGCGATCAAGGATCAGATTTTTATCTAAGTTGATTATTTGAAAGTTCCTTTCATACTGATTTCAAATTGAACTTTACTATGTAGCCAGGCCAGGGCCTTGGAATACTTCCTTCACAGCCAAGTGACTAGTGACTCAATGCAATCAACAGGGTTGTAATGACTCGAGTCATGACTTGACTCGAGTCATTTTCTCAAAATACGGAAATGACTCGACTCGAGTCAATATGTGTATCGACTCGACTCGAGACCCAGACGGCCAAGACCGACATTTCATTGTAATTGAATAGTAAAAGTAACCACCCTATTGGGGCTTCGTCTATTGGTACTGGTACTTGAAAATGCGACCAGAAACTATTGAAAGTGAGGAAAATTAGTATATTATAAATGCGAACCATTCGATATCACCAAACAGAGTTATAACAGTGGGTTTAACAAGACTTTAACTGGAAACTGAGCAGTCAACACAATGACTTGGACTCGGACTCGAGTCGTTATCCCATGACTCGGACTTAAACCTCTGCTCGATGACTTGGACTCGGACTTGACTCGGTGGCGAATTGAAAATGACTTGACTTGACTCAAGTCAAAACTATAAAAGTGGGATTGACTTGTGACTCGGAGATTTGTGACTAGGTTACAACCCTGGCAATCAATGCCACGTCCCAATTATTTGGTCATGAAGTTAGGTCAGTTAGTAAATGTTTTCTCAACACTCATGACATGTTTCACAACATCGCACAGGACACAGGCTGGTGGAGATCATGACTTTGAAAATGCGGGGAGCGTAATTGTACGTCGCTAAGTCATGTTCATGTCACACGAATAAGGTTATTTATGAGCCAAATTCCCAGTCCGTAACAGCAGGTTGCGCGTATAGTGGTTTCCACCTTTGCGCAGACTTACGGCCCTCGTGGGTCACGGCCTATGTTGGAAGCTGATTACGTTACGTTCAGCATCTGGTCGACCCCAGAATATGGAAAACGACCCAAAAGCTTGATAACTACTATATTTGACTAAAGCATCCAAACAGCTTTCCCGACACTGGTTGTATTTTATACGGTTATTTTGAAATTCCAATAATAGAATTATACAATTTGTCATATTTACAGTAATTAAATGAGTTATTTTAATTCATTTTCTAGATTTTGTAGATTTTGCGAGGACAGGAATATACCCATAATAAAATCAATATATATGACATCAAATGAAGAAAAATTTCAAGTAGTATTTCAAGTGTAACTCTTCCTAAACAATATAAGATATTGTTCATGTTGATTTACGAAAACATTTTCAGCTCCCTTCAAGCCTTCAAAATTTCGGACATATTTAGACATATTTCAGCATTTCCTCCCGGACGCAGTTTAAACAGTGAAATTCCGACGTATGGAAACCCTACTCTAATAACTAAATTATATTATACTAAGTACAAACTATTAATCTGTTATCCAGTGACTCCCTTGCCTTCTGCCAGCTGACCAGTTCGCCTGCACTTCACGTATACATTGCCGATTAGCAGGCATTTGGATTTGGATTTGCAAAATAAATCGGATCGGATATGAATTTGCGATCATTTGTCGACTAAATTTGGATTTGCAAAATTTCTAATAATTTCCATACGACTTTTCAGCAAATTTACCTATGACCGGATTTGAATGCGCATATTATTTCAAGCCGGAACATGATTTGGATTTGAAATATTGAATCTGCTCAGCTCAGCTTTGACGTTCGCTGTAAAGGTAAGCGGACAAGAAAGAATAAGCGGAGCTGACGAGACCGGCGAATCTTCAGCTCAGTTCAGTTTATCAGTCACAGTTAGGCCAAGGTGGGTGTCTGATTCCAAAGACTACTCCAAGACGTTTCAACACCTTCCTATCTTTTCATTGTATCGTAATTTTTGTGGTGTATTGGACGGATAAAAATTGCTAATAAACCAATGATGAGATTATGTTTCCATTTGAATAAGACATATTCAATATATAATGCGGTACACAAGGCACAATGCGATGTAATGAACAGGTAGAAGGATGCCGAAACGACCAGTTGCGGTCTCTCAGTCCATGGCATCCACCCAATGTTACAGTTATTTTCGATGCCGCGGTTCTTTCCATTTCTTGTGAGTAAGTTCTTTCAACGTGTCTTTTCTGGGCTTTTTTGCCGTAAGAACGGCGTCGCGGGGGAAGATGAGCCCATAACCACCTCCGACTTAAAATCGATACCGGGCCAGTGGGCCACCCAGGTAGCATACGCTTATCGTCGCCGCTATAGTCTAGCTCTAATGACCTTCGTAACTAAATGATCACAATCATACTACTATTTTATATCCATGTTAGTAGATATCTGATAGCGGGTATTTATTTAGCCTAATATTTGTCGAGCTCAGGATATACGGATGAGTTAGATCATAGTGTCCTATATGGTGTCGACACAAGCAAATCTCACGGTTCAATGAAATTGTATCACGTCACAATTT
>ATSW01029618.1:0-10147 GCA_000444245.1 Botryllus schlosseri
GTAAATAATGAGTCTCAAAATCTGAATTTCAATGGAGGCACAGAAGTCGCAGAAATGTGAATCAAATCAATAGAAATGTGAATCAAACCTGGTCGACAATGCTATCTCTGGATATACTGAGTATTCGCTTCCATACTCTGCCAGAATCCGGCGCGTTGGTAAGGTTCCCATACTTAGAGCCACGTCTCGTCCCGTTATAAGAGTTTGACGGCAAAATCAGCTCGATCCAATTGAGCAGAGTGTTGAAAAATCGAGCCTCCGCATTATCGTAACTGGGAAAAAGAGAAGATCTACTGCAAACGCACGTTCTAAAATGAATATTTGCTAAAATTTGACAACTCGTAACCATCAAAGCCACAGAACGAGGCATTTATAAAAAATATATTTCTAAATGGATGGGTACTTCAGGTGAACAATTGTATAGTATGATTTCAAGAAATAATTGGCGAAATAGTAGGTTTGCAAATTTTGTTCAAACTTGACACGGAGACATATGAATGAAAGAAAAACTAGCTTTTGCCAAGAGAAGGACTTCATCTATAACAAAAAAAATGGTCTATTGAGCTTAAGCCATCTACTCGACCCAATTATTCAAATTTTTGTAATGGAGACGCCATATTTGGTGATACAATTGTAGATATACAATGCTCTTTCCAATTCTCTACTAGTTGCTGACAATTACCCTGAAGAGTGTCAGCTAAAAATATTCGGGTTTATCTTAATATGGATATATTATTCAATGGTAAAAAACTCTACCTCGGCAGTGAGATGTCAGGATCGTCACCATAGACCAGTCTGTCCACTGCGATGATAATGATTCGCTGCAATCTGCGAGCTGTTTCTGCTTCGTTGATTCTTCGTCTTTGGCTTCCTTTGTAGGAACGGGTGCGCAAGTGCCCTCGATGAGATCGAAACGACCTGCAATGAGATAATCCAACCTGACTTGTGCCACATATGGAAATAAAGTCTGCCATCATGACAAGGCTCGAACTAGGACTGGTTTATGAGAAATATCACAACAAGTGAAGTAGTAACAAAAACAGGCTCCACAAGCTGAGCTAAGATATAAAAAAGCTAAGATTCTAAAATACCAACAACAGCTGACATCTGAAATTGTCTGAACCTACTCTGAGGAGCCGGGCAAGCCCGATGCCGTGGAGATAGACCTCCGACTCATGGCAGTCTTCTGATAATGGGTCATTACATCACCCGACGCCCGTCGCATATGTCCGTTGACTGTAATGTTCTCCTTGCTGTGATACAGAAAGAACATAATCTGCTTACTGCAGATGAAAACATGATCTATTTATACAGGCTTGCAGAAGATTTACTGTTCTTAAACGGTGGGTGAAGCACAGCCGAACAGGTGACATCCGAAAATACTTATGACCGGAGTAGACTACAATTTATGTTGAAATGTGTTAGAATGATGTGAAATGAGTTATTTGATATTATGCTTAGCAAAATTGATTTTAAGACAGCTCAGTATTGCAGGAAGTACTTCTTGTTCACATATAAACATCCACATCTCATTTCAATTCGAATGGTCCGAAAGTAATGTGACTTAGACAGTGATGCAAAACCAATGCTATTTTTTATATGAGTTTGAACTACAGCCTGACTTAACTACAGTATTTAGGTATCATGGAGTCGACATCAAACTTAAAAAAATATCTGTATCGGCATCACAACAGGTCAGTACGAACTAGGAAGTCAGAGAACTATAATCAGTGATGGTTAGAGTGGGAATATTGATATATTTCATAAAGATTACAGGTGTCCAGGTGCAGCCTTGCTAGCTGGTTTCACGTCTTAGCAATAGCTGTGTAGCTGTTCAAGTAAATGCTATGACGTTTTGGAAATGGGCCTTAAGCTAGCTTATTGTTTTGTCAAACATTAAATTTGACTCGAGGTAACGATATGACCTATAAAGCAAAGACGGTGCATTGTGCATATGCCGCTGGACTAGGTGCAGATATAGCGTTGTAAGGCTTTCTAAGTTTTGCAACACCCCTCCTCCCGTTAATGCTGAGCGCCAAGCCGGGAAGTCATGGATACAATAAAGACCGATAAAGGCCTTGTTACTCGTCACCTCCATGACAGTGTATTAATTTATATAATATGACAGTGGACAGTCTGCAATTGTATGACAAAGAACAAAAAATATACACAAATACATAACAAAAACAGCAGTCATGGCGACATACTAGTCAAAGCAATATGAAATCAATAAACAGAGGCATAATATATCAATTCACATTCAACAACACCGTCATTAAGAGTCCACGTTAATTTGCGATCGGATTCCATCGCTGATAATCTCACCCAGTGGCTCCATTTTCGGAAATCAAAGCTGGCGCGTCATTAAGTGATCTCTTCGCAACTAACAGACTCTTTCCTCCCGAGCTCTTTTGCATAGACTCCATGACCTGCACAACAACCCCAAT
This sequence comes from Botryllus schlosseri, assembly GCA_000444245.1. Taxonomy (NCBI): domain Eukaryota; kingdom Metazoa; phylum Chordata; class Ascidiacea; order Stolidobranchia; family Styelidae; genus Botryllus; species Botryllus schlosseri. The sequence goes on from ATSW01029618.1 coordinate 2,448, forward strand.
ATCACAAGAGGAGAATTCAAAAGCATTGGCTAAGCCATCTTACCGTTAATAATATATCGATTGTGATGGCTTTCATCGTTTCCGCGGATTCCCGGGAAATTTCACTCGGGTATTGAATGAATTCGTTTTCCACTCGGTGCAGTAAAGTGAAGAGATCTTCAGCAACCTAATTACAGGAGAAATTTTCAGAAACGACATCGATGGTCGATAAACCTTGGAAACTTGTTGATTAAAGACGCTAATCAGCTTGCGCTGCTGTGCGGTGAAGCTGATTCTGTTTTTCGTCAAATGAAATCTAATCTCGCCATCGACTTAGGTACAGTAGGTTCTTTTGAACTTCCTGGAATCAGGAGATATTGCTATTTTTGACACCAATTCTATCGAAAGAAGTAAATTTTATGAAAAAAAAAGTCACAGCAACATTGTAATTAGCAATTTAACCAAAAAAACGAACACAATGTAAAACGCTACGAAAAACAGCGATATACATCTTGTACCGTCTTTGTGAAATGTCTAATCGCAATGTTCGTGTGACACTTTTTTAAACAAAATTTATACTTTTTTCAATAGACTTTGCTGTTATAAAATAACAGTACGTTATTCAACGGCAGGATTATATTTGATTGAAATAAAACACAACAAACTGCCAAGCATAATGGATCAACATGACCTTTTACAACAGGTTTAAAGAATTATCCCAAACAAAGATAAAGCCCTACAAACCATCCTAGATTCAAAACAAAATTGTTTGCAACAGAAGTCCAGTGGATTTGAAAGGGAAAGGAATTGAATTAAAGATAAAGTCCAATGCTGTTGATGACCAACATGTGTTTCAATGAAGCAATCATCAAGACCACAATACTACTACTGTGTTACTGCATATATGCAAATGAAGTCCAGAATATGCAACACGAGTTCACAAAAAAAATGTTCAATTATTCATCATTACTCGATTAAAATATTCAGCTACACGAAATTCCTTCACAGGACAACATAAATATTAAAAAAACACTCGACAGGCCATTGTAATGGACACAATCTCATTTTCAAGCCATAACAGGTTATAGGAGAAAGGAGCTGCAACCTATTTCTCTTGACACGCGTCAGGTCAAATCTCTCAAGGTATTATTTTGGCAAAAACCATATCATCATAGTTTGCTGTCATATGCAGTCAATGCTGCTAATAAAAGAGAAATTTCAGTCAATTTCATATAATTTTTCAATCTTTTCCATTCATTTCCAAAATAGTTTGTGAAAATTCAAGCTCATAACGTACAGTTCATGCGACTGCAATCAGAGTAGTTATCATTGCTACTAAATTGGAATTATGATTTTCACAGCATTACATAACTATTCGTTGCGGAAGTTGAATATTGAAGTCTGAAAAGTATTCAAGTAACAAGTTCCAAAAAGGATATTTGGTGACGCTAACATATCCCAAAACTGTTTCCTATTATTAATATTATTTTCTAAAAATGAGTATTTTCGCCAAAAAAATACATGCCAAGTTAAAAGAAAATAGCATAAAAGGATAACCTGTCCAGTAAGCAGTGTAGTGAATATTATATTATTATTTAAATAAACCTAAATATTAGCGACTGAGATATGTGAGGGTCGATAGTCAGCAAATAGCATATCGCAAAAGAAAATTGAACACCAACAATTGCATCCGTTAATTCACACCTGACGAGTGTCAGCCGAAAATATTCTTGTTTGGTTCAATACGAATATATTATTCAATTGTATATTGAAGTTATGTACGTCCAAGAGTCTATTTCAGTAATGTAAGCCGGCAAAACCTATTTGAGAGCTCTGAAATTGGCAGTAATTTACCGCTGACTACCCCAGACTCTAACGCAGTCGATCACGTAATTATACTAATTCAGAGTGCAGCTGAATAGGCTTGCGTTCAGTTGATACAATTTGTTAAATTAAATGAGTTTGATAACAATTTTATACCTGAAAGTGAGCAGTTCCGGCAGTGACGCAGGCCTTCACCGCAATGCAAGTCATGAAATGCTGGATCTCGTCGAGCACAATCTAAAAAAATCAAAGTGAAAACAAGAATCCATCGTAACCAGACAGCATTATTACCTTTCTTTCATTATCGGACAATGTCCAAGATGGGCTCAAGACGTCCAATAACAAATTGCACAGGGCCAGCGTCAGTCCGTTGTCGAGCATCACGTCGGCAGCTGGGCCCACGTTTTCAAATAGCTCTTGCTGAAGAAAGAATGTTGAAAGAAGTTATCTAAGATGTTGATATTTAAATTGCCGTTGACGTCATATCTGGTGATACGACGGTTGATACATGAAGTTCTAATTCTCTACCGGTTGGTAATGACTACTCAGGACGAGTGTCAGCTGAAAATATTCGGGCTCCTTTCTACATGAATATAGTATTCAATTCAACCGAAGTGGCAACAGAGACCACTTTTACCCTATCTGCTTATATGACGAATACATGGACAATTGGACATTAGGGGTGTTCAAAATGACTATATTTCTCAAATTGTACTGGCTACTTGATAAAATTGTTAGATTACCCAATCTAAGCCTACACACCAACAACATTTCCATTTATTATATAAAAATACCTAAACAAAAATTTCAAAATTTTCTGTTCACCCGATGAAAGTGTTAGGTTGTCAATAGAAAGGATGTTCACCAAATTTGGTTCCATTCCAACCAGTGGAAGCGGAGTTATCGCAGTCCAAAAATTTGGATTTGAATAAAATAGTATTTACGGTGGGCACACCTATAATAAATAATTAAAGAATTGGTCACCGTAAATACTATTTTATTGCTGATCCAAATTTTTCGACGGCAATAACTCCGCTTACACTGGTTGGAATTGAGCCAAATTTGGTGAACATCGTTCCTATGGACAACGGAACAATCTCATCGGGTTAACAGAAAATGTTGAAAGTTTTTGTTTATTCATTTTTATATAATAAATAGAAACTTTCTTCTCCTGTAGCAATGCGGCTACTGGCTGGAATTGAACCAAATTTGGTGTGTAGGCTTAAATTAGGTAACCTAACTACTTTATCAAGTAACCAGTACAATTTGAGAAAAACGGTCATTTGTAAACACCCCTATTGGACATAGGCAACAAACAACACACCAGTCTCGCCACAACATCTCTACACAATTCCGCATCGTGGGTAGTCTGAGTCAGCGTAGCGAGCAGCAATATCACGGCATGATTGGAGAACGTATCCGGGGCAGGCATCATCCCGGAGTCCGCGGTAGAGCCGTCAAAAGGCAGCGCGTCTTGTGAAGAAGTGGGTTGCCCGAGTAGGAAATACAGACACGCGTCTACAACCGGTCGGGTCGCGACGTGCTGATGAATCTGATTCGCGACAAGGTGGAAGCCCTTTTCTTGCAGGAATTCGTCTTGCGATTTTTTACTGCACCTGTTATTACAAGATCACGAATCCACATCCTAAATATCAATTATATATAAAATTTCAAAGTAAACACACTTCAATTTATAGTTATCAAAAGCCAATCGCGGTAAACCAAATTAAAGATAACTTTATTGGACAATCGACAAATTATTGCAATTGAAAACTCCAGAGAAGGTTGATTCAGAGCAGCCATATATCCTGCCATTGGCAAACATTTGTTGGATAACTCTGTTCTTCTTGACTAGTATTATAGGTTGTGATGAGTAGTCATTTTAAAGTTCAGCACCGTGTACTATTTATCACATTTAGATTTTGTAAGTTTTGCATTACTTGCTATTAGCTGAATAGCACATCGAGCATCTCACCTTGAAAAGTAAGCGGACAGCAGTTTGATCATCTCAGTTCGTACTCTGCTGGAGTCGTGATGCATTCCGACGATGAGACATTTCGAGCACAAGTGCCCTGCCGTCAATTCGAACGCGTCCATGTCCGGCATCGTCATCACAGCCACGAAAAGCAGCTTGACAAACTCAGAGACCACGTACGATAATTCCTCCTCGAAATTGGCGTCGATGGAAGACTGATTTTCGGGAAGACGCTGACAAGAGGGCATCTGTAAAAAGTGACGGACTGGATGAAACAATTCTTCAAGATGTTCATCTTTGTACTTGGTGCAGATCTGGTCAAAGAAATCAGCCTTAGCCGATCCGTCGCGTAGTCAAACAGAAGTCTAGGTAACGGCATAAATTTCTACTCAGTTACAAGTAAAAGTAGTATATGAAAAGTATGTTAAGTACTCAAGTAGTTAAAAAAACGTAGATTTGATCACGGGTCGCACGTAGCCAGTCAAGAGAAAAGAGGGGAGAGGAGTGATATTTTGAGAACAGGTGATGTTCTAAATTCAAATAGATCGTGATAAATCTATGTACAAACGGCAATACAACAAGGATCAGATCATCTTGCTCCTATGAACATCTCTATACTCCTAAACATATGCCAGTTACCATACAATAAAGTATAGATTTAGATAGCAGTATTGGTACTGAATTGAATAAAATCTAAGTTATTAATGTTAAACTTTTAGGATTACCAATCGTAGTATTTACGATGGGTGGATCTATAATAAAGATTTGAAGAATTTGCGACTGTAAATACTAGTATTTCAAACTTATTAAATCAAACCAAAATTAAAATGGGTTGGAATGAGCCAAAATTGGTGTGCAGTGTTTTTTTCAGGTACCAGTAACCAAATAACTTTATCAAGTAGCCAGTAAACTTTGAAAAACAAAAGTCATTTTTGAGCAGCCGTAATGAATATACATGCAATAATGGTACCCACCCCGGCGTCTACGTCATCGTTGCTACGATTTTCGAGCTGCGAGATTTTCGTGGTATTGCCAGAAGTGATGGCTACTTGCGATTCGCGAGAGACGTCTTCCCACGAACTATAAACTACGCTCTCCGATTTGCTTGATTCGGCTTCATCCACAATGGTCCCATCCATTACCACTTGCGATTCGACACTAAAATGTAGAAACGTGTATTGTAGTTCTCAGAAATTATCGCTAGACAGAATCGAGTGGGCATACTTGATCGATTCAATGCTGATTCTAAATATATTATACCTAGAACTAGAACTGGGACTACTCACTTTACAACAAGCAATAATACTACTCACACTGAAGGTTTGTCTCCACCGGCTTTGATTCCATTTTCGGAATTGGAGAGACCATCACGTTGAGATCTCACTGCAATAGACAGCAACATACATTAAGATGACATCACATTAACGGTTAATCAAGTAAAATCAGTTAGATCAGTGCAATAACTTTCTATTCACGCACAAGTTGAATTCCATGAAACCAATCGTGGCATTGCCGATGAGTGGGTAATGTCGAAATCATAATTGAGCTGCTATTTTTCAAAGAAATTCTTTGATGGTTTCAAATCAACTCATAAACCAGAAATACTGCCACATTTCATGAGCACATTGTCTTGAGCTCAATACTTCTCAATATATACTGTAAACAAATATATGTGGGTGTAGCTAATCCATTTGGAAACCATAGATCAAGTAATCGTTTTGCAGCAGAAGAACAGCTCATTTTCACGAAAAATTTTATTCCAAATCCTATTCCATGATGAGTACATACAAAATTTCATTGTCATTTGGGTATGTTAACATGTTATTGTCTGTTTTGACAAAAATTAAAAGCTGTAACCGAGAGACACCGCTTGGCAAAGGAGGAAATAAGGGTATATTTGTCAGCAGTTAAACGTGGTTCCAATTAACGTCGCGCTCACCTGTACTTTCGTCTTTCACGTCTTGAACGGCCCCTTCCGTGGAATTCCCAAACACTGGTTGAGAATCAGATGACACCTTAGGCGTACCAACGGAATTAGAAGAAATAGACTGCTCCGAGATGGGAGCAGATACGCTGGCGTGTCGCGACACTTTCAGCGAACGTAGATTGAAATAAAAGCTAGACGGGGAGTGATACACAAATGTACCTGAAAATAAAAATCAACGGGTGAAAGGGCGAAGCATTGTGTGCCTGTTCAAATAAATATGTGAAGAGTAAGAAAAATTAGTATATTTTGAATTTGAATGCTTAGCTATCACTCAAAGAGTTTCAAATAAGTGTGCTGAGCCTCAATTGAACTCGATAACGAACAGTGAACGCTGCTATGACTTGGACTCAAGACGAAACAATGAAAGTAAAATTGACTATTGACATGGAACTTTCGCATTTGGTTACAACCCTGTTTTATAACCAAGCCTAGCATTCAACGATTCACTTGATCAACTTTCAATGAACAATATAGTTTAGTGTCACCATCCACCTATTGAAAAACGAACAGCTAAACTAGTCCCAAGTGAACAAACAGGTCACTAAAGGCTCATACTTGCGGGTGGGTGGATAGCGACGAGAAAATCACAGATTTTGTCCAAAATCTCTACGTCAGGAGGCGATCCGATCAGTATTCGAAACAAGTCAACCATTTTCGACGTGACAATTTCGCTCGGAAAAGGTGAGCTGTTATCGATCGCCAATTGCTGCAATCCTAAAGCAAAGGCACTATATTAGCTACATACATAAATCATTCAACATACTGCTGGATAGTTTATTGATATGAATTAAAACCGAATTCAGCTGACACTTGTCAGGGGTAATCGTCAGCAACTAGTGGAGAATGCAAAAGATCTCAGTATAACAACAGTTGTGTAATCAAGATACAGCTGTTGATATACAAATATATTTTGAATTTTCGACTATTTGCTGAGTGCTTACGATTAGTTTAGTTCACCATATTCGGTTGATTTCAATATCAATATACTGTTCGATTTTACATTGACGTTCTGTACATCAAAGAGTATCTATAAACCACTCACATAAAAGACAAATATTGTTTGGCAAACCGGAATTTCGAGGCTAGGCACAGTGCGTCTGCCTTCAGAGAAAATTCACTTTGGAAATTGTTTTTTTTACTATGCACGGCAAACAGAGCTGGACGAGTCAAGCACATTATAATCACATAAATTCCAAAGGACCAATACATGTTTCACTTGCATGTGTGCGCCCAACGCTTCATTTATTTTTTAAATTTGCCAGCATGAAGCATATCAAGCTCTAGCGGTTAGCGCTATCGGGAATCGGAATCAAGACAGTATGGGGGAAGTAATCCAATAGGAAATTTTATACATCCATACTGATATAATACATAAAAACTCGCGATGAAGCCAACAATTGAACTCGCCGTTCAATATCTTTTCGATCACTCCAGCTTGCATCAACGATTTTGAATTAAGCCACTGATGCGGGTGGTCCACACCAACCAGGTTGAGAAGTCCGTCCAACAGCAAGCTCCACGCTTCAAATTTGTCACATGTGTCTGAAAAAGTCACTTCGGTCACGTAAAGAAATACATATCGGTGTAGCTATTGGTTTACGTTTGTAACAGGAACTGGTATGCGACGGTGACTAACGATGACAGGTTTACAGTGGCAATTCATGGACTAATTCCGTGGTCCTCAACCGGTGTGCCGCGAGAAAATGTGATAAACAAGATCGAAGTATTATAAAAATTACGGAATCCAATTTTTTGAATGTGGTTCTATTATTTTTACCCGGTCAAGACACACGATTTGGGATGTGATGCGAGGAATAGATAGGTTAATATCGAAACGACCAAGTACGGTCTCTGAATCGCATACATATAGTAGTATTTTGGAAATTTTAGTCGGACGTTGTCGGTATATTCAAAATAGTAAATTCTGACTGAGAC
>ATSW01029650.1:0-10254 GCA_000444245.1 Botryllus schlosseri
CCTCTAAATTTCTGAGGTTCACACACAGAACGCGAACTTGAACCTCACGTGCACATCATCCCTAATATATAGTATCAAAGCGCGTATCATTAAATGAAGTTTCTCATATTACATTTACGAAGCGTGTATTCTTCGTAATCAACTTACGGGGAGATTTTGTTTCACCGGTCCACAATACAGATTACTGGCGCGTAACGTGAACTGCACTTTAAAATATAAATTTCACACCAATAGAAAGCATGATAATGAGTATTTCTTGCAAATCATTGCTAGTTTTGCTGTTTCCTTCCAGATACCAGTTCAGAAATGCAAGATTTCACACCGTGGAATGTGTCATCGTATTGTTTGATCGAAACGCAATAGCATGATACTAATTGCTTGATTGCATATGAGCTTATAAATATTGGAGATGGAATTTGCATTTCCGAATTCAACCCCAGCGTACGCCATTGCACACGACGTACCAAACCAAAAGTGACAATTTGACTACTCATCGGGCCCAATTAAGAGCAACCAATGATGACTAAGACGAGCGTATCATCGCAAATCATAAATTATGAATGAGTCGATTGTATGTCTTGACCTCTAGGAAACTTCTGAGAGTGACTCAGAGAACCCCCAGTTTCCACGGAAAACCGGTCAAGAACGACTAGTTTGGGTCGGCAGTTGCTTATTATATCGTCTTGATTTATCTTTATTAGGGTATTACCAGCGAATTTACAACGGTACTTAAATAACAAGACTTACATTGTACGTCCACTTGATTGTATATTAATATTCCAGTTGGGAAGGGATGTTCAGAACCAGCCGATCGATTCTATTGTATGTCGTTTTTAGAGACGACGCTAGTTTGTCAATGCGTTTTGAGTTAGCTTAAATATACTTATATCAATATTCCCGATGGAATCATTGCTCACCGAAGTCATATTTATCAAAACGTCTGAGCACGGGGATTGAGCTCCAAACTGCACCAATGCATTTGCAGCGCAAAACGCATTAAAAGGCGTGGCGTGGGCCTATCGATCTGTCCTCGCATATCATCCATTTCCCCCTAACAATGATATTCTAAAAATGGTTGCGCAATGTTGATTCGGCGTATGACTGTGCGTATTGTTGACGCAAAGCTACACTCAAACTTCCTTGTTACGAGTTACAAAGAATGAAATTACATTTGACTGTCAATGGTAGGCTATTCAGCATTAGACTTGATGGGGTGAGTTTTAGCTGCTCTTATACGGCACATTTAGTTAGAAGGCCGTGAAGTTCAGTCTCACTTTTCCAATAATATTATATTGGAAAGTTTCCTTTGCCAGTGAGGTACCATAGATTATATACAGACAGACCGTAAGGAGTAGCCTATACTAGCACGGGGTCACGCCATGACTATGTCTTCTTGGTGTGCGAGCGGGGAAAAATACCAATCAGATTCTTAAACCTATTGGTTTACATACACACGGGTACAGGTTAAGACGTGGCGAACATTTTCATTCCACGCAAAAACACAGGGCGTATAGTGCACGTCAATCGTTATCACCATATCAGTCTGTGACAGTATGAAAGATGTGGAAAGTACAAATATGCACCTTTTTGCGACTACAAAGAATATATGCCAGTTCTGCATCACATTAAAGGTTATTTAGTATTTTCTCGACACTTATTTCGCTGCTATTTGTGATAATGCTATGAGTTGATCATGACTTCGCGGAAATGTCGTAACAGCTAATGCGCTAAATTTGTACAGCATGATTCGTATGCTGCGATATGACCAATCGAGGTTTACTCTTTACAGCCTTCCACGGTGGTAATTAGTATCGAAACCATAGTCCCCGTTAATAGTTTAACTTTTAGTGGCAGGAGAGTATGCTGTGCTATTTGCCTTGCTCTATATTATGTAAAATAGAAGTTTAAATTCTAATTTCCCTGCATCCAAACCACTCCCCTATATTAATAGACCATCATTTAGGTATTTATTTATACACGCCTGCAACACCATAATTCCACACTATATTAAATAATTACTTATAATTACTTGTTTCATCTATGAATTACTCACAGGTATATCATATAAGTAACTGTATCAACCGATGTCGAACTAAGACATAGGAAACGGACGGCGATGGTCATGTTTTCGATTCTACACATGTACATGATTGTCACTACATTAACCGCGGGAGTTTTCTGCTCGACATGTTAGTAATGGTGGTATTACGTACGATACTTACGTTCCCTGTTACCGAAATCACACATAGGCTACGTTTAACATGGCATGTTATATATTAATCTTGTTACAACTCACGGCCGACAAGACAGTTGTTGTATGTGATACGTTGGAATCAATCCATCCGCAATTTATATATTACGGCCTTGATATTATTTGTGATATTATTCGGCGTAGTCTACATAATTTGCCTATCCCCCATTGCCACATATGGCCAATTCCTTTAGAATTCAGCGTAGTGGCGGTCATCGACGGGACACATAACTGACATGTGTAAGTGTAACCAGTGTGTATTGAAAGGTGTCGTGGAACAACGTTGGGTTAGATATACTAGTTGACTAATTAGATTAATTACAGCGAAATGTCGTTAATCTAATTTATGAATTGTTATATAAATTGTCAAATGTTTATATGCTTTCATTTTAATTCCAATCCAATTTCTGGTTGTCCTGAAGATGCAACACGAGATCTGTATGGCGCGAAACGAGCCAACCTCTCTGTGCAGACATTTGCCATTCTCCGACTTAATGAGAATAAACTATAATTTGATATCAACTGATCGCTATTTTTGTTGTATTTCCCTAAAATTAGGAATTGAATTCTATTTCCAAGTTTTTGCGAATTTAATATTTCTAATTCTAATTTAATTTGAAAAAAATGTGTAGCTATAAATAATTCCAATATAGTTTGGAATAGAATGTTTGCATATAATTATCATTCTAATCCTAATCTAATTAAAAAAACACTGTGTAACTATAAATCTAATTCTTATATATAATTTGGAAAAGAAGAAGGTATTTTAGTTGTCCAAATCTTCCTAAGAATTTGTTTTTACGGAGTGCGATTCACCGGCGAACCATCAACTTATTATCGATTTTATATTTAAATCCAATCAATCTCACTGTGATCTTATTCTACAGATCGTCCTGGACCGGAAGGTTGCTCGAATACGTTCACGGTGGTAAGTTCAACTCATTGCAAGACTTATTTAGCTAATACTGAATCGAAAGCTTCTTGGAGGTGCACACTGCACAACTTCAATAAACAATTGAATGATAAATTCAAAATGGAATAAACCTGAATATTTTCGGGTGACACTCGTCAGGGGTAATCGCCAGCAACTAGTAGAGGATTCGAAATAACTGTGTATAAATCAACAATCTTATTCTGAGCAGTCAACATATGGTCTTGTAGTTACCGAGAGAACTGGATAAGAAAATCAATTCCTGGCTGAATTTCTGAATCAGTACAGTAAATCGCATTGTTGTCCACGAAGATATCCCTAGATTCCCCACCATTGTGAGCCATTTTTAATTCCATTTATGGTTGTTTGGATGTCCTATCCCATCTGTCGGATGACGGGACAAAATCTATTATAAAGACAATACCTAGGCGTGGCCCCGAACTTAATGTAAGTCACAACCCAGCATGAACCTCTGATTTCATCAATTCAATTTGTTAACGCTGACCTGTTTTCTTCAAAAGCTGCTAAATTCAGTGTGGAATTCGCCGTCGGTCAAAAGTTTAATAGCAAATTCTGGGATCGCGCAGAGGTGAACCAGACTTGGACAACTAAAAACATTCCGGCTGGATAGATCAAGTAGCGACACAGCTTTTTCATAATTAGACTGGGATCGGAATTATAGCTACACAATATCTTTCCAAACTCGATTGGAATAAGAATTACGGCTACACAGTTTTTTCCAAAATAGACTTGAATTGGAATTTATGAATTCGCGAGAACTTAAACATGGAATCAAGTTCAGGTCATATGAAATCAGACTCGATTCTCCCGAACATGAGATTAGCAAATGTCGGAACACCAAGCTTGGCTCGTTTCGAACTATGCAGTTCTAAGGTAGCATTTACAGAAGAAGAAAAAAACAGAAATTAGACTTGAATCAAAATTGGAGCATACAAACATTTCACAAATTAGATTATAATTATAATTAGAGCAAAGAAACATTGCATCGGTGTCGACTATATAATTCGCTGTATCTTGTGTATGTTGGGATTGTTCGAGATACAGTCCATGGCTACGTCACAGATATATTGTCCGCAAACTAAATGACCATAGCTTAGCTTACGTTGAGGTACTAGTAGTAGGCCTCCCCGGTATATTAATCTAATAGAAATGAGGGTCTGTTCCCCAGAATGCTCAGTGCTGACATTGAGCAGTGTCCACCTTAACCAACCATCTTGAATGATTGACATCAACAGTAGCAGGCTTGTATTGTATCTCACGGATGTGTTTGATGAGTAGTATATTCACTGTATTGCATCATCAATTTGTTCCAACTACTCGAGGTTTCGTATTCGATCCTTTATTTTGGCTGATAAAATACAGATACTGGAGCTATACTTTGACTCGCGCAGTTTATTATCAGCTATACGTAAGCGTTACCCATTCAACGCCTTTTTGAATGTATATTTGACTCTCTATTCGTTATTTGAATCGAAAGAATCTATCTGTGTTTCGGACAGCTAGCAAAATATTGTGGCTTTGAATCATCTCTCATACTTCGAAAATTCAATTTGACTTGAATTGTGACTTGACTCGTTACTTGACTTGATTGGACTCGAATCACCTTCAAAATAGGTAGTGACTCGATCCCAACACTGCCATGGACCCCTTATTACCATCAATGACCTCAGTTTGAGAACCTTTTCTATTGATTATTCTATCGACAAATTTTATAGTTGGGGCAACATGTCTCTGTATTCTGCAAAAGAAATTAATATCTAATAAATGTGTGATTTTATTTCAGCAAGATGCCGATGGTGAGAAAATCTTTCCGATTATATGTTTGAATATGCTGTGATCTATGAGCTCTTCTAACGGAGCGGTTCTTAACGTTTCTGCTATAGCGTGGACCACTGAATTTTTGTTAGTGACTCCGTGAACCCTAACAGCTCAATTTGGCAAAGCCGATCACTAAAAATTCGACCTGGGGACTTCATGATTACCTGTTGGAGTGCAATTTAGTGTTCGTATTGTCTGCGTGGCTATTGTGAACTGTGGTGAGCAATGATAATAAGATAAATGGAAGTCCTACTGACAGACCCGCGGCTCTTCAAGAATGTCATAGATTTCACTGTCTCAACGAATGCAGTTAGTCATCTCATGCATGAACAATTATCGTGAAAATGCCGAACAAAAATATTGCATTAAAATCGCCAATCAAATCATACTCAACATCAACAACATAGTAAAAGCATCCATGCACCAACGTTCTTACTTCCATAAATACGTCACTGTCACTATGCGTCAACATTTTATCTATCAACACGAATTACGTATGCACTCGGTTCTGCAATCGCAGCTTGAACCTAATTGATGGTGGATATTGAATGATGATTAATGCATTGACGCGTGGTGGGATATGCTATTAAAATGCACAACTCTCTGCTTTTGCGATGAAACATGTCATGAACGGTTGGCAGATTTACTCATAACCAGATACCACGGATCTGGTGATACATGTTTACCAAAATAGGTGTTGATAGACAGGCTATTGCACTAGTGCCCTACGTGCAATTTCCGTGATCTAGCACAGTGGTTCTCAACCTTTTTCATCTCGTGGACCGGTAAAATTTCAAAAAATATTCGGCGGACCGGAGGACTTTGAAAAATTGAAATCAACCAAAAACGTAAAGTATGCAACCGTTTTTGCAAGTTTACGGTGCTAAAGAACGATATTGTGAAGGTTTTGATCGTAATTAATTATGTTCATGATGTCATCCAATCCATTTGATTTTACGGTAGTGAGTGTGCTGAGTCGAGGTAAAATTGCATTGCCCAGATAAAAAAATACTAGCGCTGGAAATTTTCTATAACTCATGACTGAATCGGTCAATTATATTGGTAATTGCATATATATTGCTATAAATTTTCTATACTCTCAGAATTATCAGATTATCCGATAGAGTTGAGTGAGGTGTCGTCGTGTAAAATTCAGGGCATGTAATTAATAATAATTCGGGTGGGCCTGTTCGAATAATTACTCCATTGCACGACATTATTTCGTGACATAGACCTACTGTCTGTTATGTAGTTGGTAGATAGTGAAATCACCCACGCGTGCTAAACTCAAAGACGCACACGATTCCAAATTGGTATTTCTTCATTGCCAAATAATTTTCTCTTTGATGTTGTATTTGTTCTGTGGGGTGCAGATTGCCAGGAAAGCTAGATTAGGCGCCAGCCATTTTGCAGTTTATGGTAGGGTTACCATACGTCCTATTTTAAGAGGAATCGTCTTCTTTTTCTTTTTTGTAAGTGTCCTCGGAGGACGCCCTTTCGTCCTCGATTTTGAGATTTTGTCCTCTTTATTGAGGGCAAATCCTACTCAGATGCCGTAAATCAGCACCGAAGCAACGCTCCGGCGGAGATTTCGGGAGCTGAGTGATGTCCTTTTTTCAGATTTCCAAAATATGGTAACCCTATAGCCTATGGTCAATTAGACACATACAATATACATATGAAAGTTGTCGGTCAACATAGGGCGGTCCTTTTCGGCCAAGGTTTTCTCGCTGGCGAATTTTTGACACACTTTTCGCAGTCCCATGTTAGCCCAAACTTCATTATGTGTTGGCGCGTCGTGGCACGGAAATGGCTGACTTCGAATTGCCTATTTCTATGAATCATGAGAATTTCTTAATGGAAGACCACACAAAAATCAAGACATTTAGTGACACTAAATCGCGCAAAGCTCGAAAAGAAAATGAAAAAAGTTGGATGAAGTTTCAAAAAATACTCTATAATTTATGTTCATTCACGAAATCATTTTGGGTCCCATTCAAGCTCGGCCCCGCTCCAATTGGGGGAGTTGAAGTGTGGGAATTATGGTCCTTCACAAAATGAATGAATCGAAAACGAATGATCGTGCAAATTGGGTAGTTTAGCGAGTAAGTTCGTACTTGTCACTTGCATGTCGTCAAATGAAACTGCTTGAATTTCAAGTCAAATCGAATACGTTTCCAAACCTAATGTTACTTCACGAAGTTCTGAATCAGTTTAAAATTTGATACTTTATTAATTTTATAAGGTATAAAATTGTAATATACCTGGCGGACCGGCTGGGAAGTCGTCGCGGACCGGCGGTTGAGAACCACTGATCTAGCATTAAAACTAACGGTAAGCTGAATTTATTTTCCACTGCATATTTGGTCATACGAACAGAAACTGTGACTTTGATGAAGATTTCCCACTACAAACGTAAAGTTACGGGCCTATATGTTCGCTGAAACCTTTTTCGAAATAATGAAATGCTACCGGTCAATGACGGGCCTATATGCATATAGTTTACGACCGCGTGGTTATAAACCTTTTTTGTCTTGCGGACCCCTTTAGACCATCACGGACCCCAGCGTACCCACCAAGTTTTAGTTCAAATTGAGCTCTATTATCGTGGTACCGTCATCTCTGTTGTGCAAATATTAACTGTAGGCTAGTGATAAACTGCAATAGAATGACCGTTCTTGAAAATAACATCATACTATGTATATAGAAATTGGGAAGAGTTTTATTATTTCAAAATTAATTCTGTCGCTGCATCTCTTGAAAAACACGGCCATGTCCTGAAAATCCACGATTTCGATTTGACATGAACGAGTGCCGTAAATCCATTGATTTCCACAATAGATGGTGGCGAATGTAATAATAACGCGTAATGCTTCGGACGATATCTTTGGGTATCATCGCAACATATATGGCGCCAATATAACGTCCAACGCCTAGTCATTTCTATCTTGCTGTTGATCTTGAAGTTATACTGGTTATGTATAGCTAAATAGAAAATGGATTTTTGCAAACAAATTTATTTCCAAACCGCATCAAAACTTCTGTAAGCAGCGATATGTTTGTATCAATATAGGCTATTGGCAACTACGCGATTAAAATAAGTTTGCACAGTATAATATTTCATCTCAGACACCATTCTGTTACTGTGAGTCCTGAAGTTTTAGCAGTTATGAAGCGAAAGTGCTTCGAGATGATTTCACAAATTACAAAAATTACAAGGTTATCAACCATTTTGCAAATTTGGAGGTTTCGTGGACCCCAAATCTAGAACGACAAAGCAGCGTTGAGCGCAATTGTGTTCTCTGGCATTACTCGCGTGAAAACTGACAATTTTGGGCCGCAATAGGAATGTTATGGAAAACTACGCGTCCGTCAGGATTCTCCGAAAAATGGATGATTAAATTGTTAGGTTGGTTAAAAGTAAAAGCTACGCAGCAAATTTTTCTCAATCCCAGCTCCAAACCACACTGAACATTTTATCGAATAACCAGTAAAATTTTGAACTTATTTTTCAACGAGCCTACTGTTCATCCTTGCAGTAAATCGATCGAACACTGTAATTCGATTTTGTATTTCCGGGAAAGGACTTGCAAAGAAACTGGAAACAATGATCAAGGAAAATAGCAAGGGTCGTGTCGTTGCAGTTCATACAATCATAGAAGGTCAGGCGGGCGATCAGCGTATAGCTACACCGACCATTGAGCCGCCTGAGATCACAATCGCAAATGAGTTGACAGCGACTACTCCCACGGCTACCAGTAAGTTATTGCGTAGTCGGATATGAGATTACAGACTCAAGAAAGCAATGACTACAGTAGAGTCCGTTAAAATCCAAATTGCTTTGGTTAGCTCACTTTTGTCTGAATTAAACGAAGATAGGACTTTTTCCGAGTTAGCGGGAAATCAATCGTTAGCTTCATGGTCGTGCGTCAACAAATACTGCACTGTTGCGTGATACATGAATTTAGGCTACGCCACTGCAGTAATCGGCACACACCGCACAAAACGAACATTATTTATACGTTCAGGTTAGTTGTGCTGCGCGTGTTTTCGATACTCAACTATTAAACGTATACTATATAGTTTATACTGCATTACTGTGCAACACACACATATAGGGTTCAGATAGTACTTTCTGTTATCCACACCAACGCATTTGACGGCCGATCTGTCAGGTAAGCGTCGTGACTTTTTTTCGTTTACTTTCATGGGCAATTTCACTTTTTATGCTGAACTTTTTCGTACCATTCTGTTCCACAAGATACACGCAATTATACCGGAAAAGAGACTACGAAGCTGGCACATCTTTGTATTAGCTCATTGTCGACGTTTAATGGATGTATCGACAATGTTTCATTATAATCACTCATATTGTGTTGAAACTAAGTCCTGTTCGATTTGGTCATAATCTAACGACAGAGGTGGTCAAAGTATTCACCGTCGGTACTGAAGTAGAACTAACGCCACAGAGTTCTACTCAAGTACAAGTAGAATTGGCGTTATACAAGTATGTAAGAATTGAATATTCGAGGTCTAATTTTGCCTAAAAAACTGTAAACTGCGAAGAAAATGTTGTCAAAAATCATAACCACTCGAGGGAGTCGAGCTAATAGGCAAAATCTACTTCAAGTGATTCGTAATTTAGAAGTACTTCTTTACTGAGCCCCACTGCGTAATGATACCAATTACCAGCCCATGACCGAATTAGGCCGATAATTGTCCGAATTAACGTTTTTTTACGTGCAATTTTGGCTTTTGTTCCGTTCCTGAGTATTTTTGTGGAATAAAGGGGTTGTCCGGAGTTCGAATTAACCGGATTCGACTGTAGATATAAAATGAATTCAGACATACAAACCTTATAACAGCAATCGCAACTCAACCCTATACGACCACAAACGATGATGAGGTCACCACGTCCGAGCCAAACGGTAATGGTGAGTACTAATTTAATATGAGACTATCAAACCAGAATATTGATGATCAAACCATTTCAATTGACACACATGCCAAAGATGGACTGAACCAGTCAGACTCAACTACTACGTCCGATATCAAGTCATCTACGACCACAAGTAAAGACGATTTCGCAACTTCCAAGCCTACGGACGATGGAAGTGGGTCTATGATAGGCTTACCATAGGTCCTCTTTTAAGAGGATTTGTCTTTTTTTGTTTGAAAGTGTACTCGGAGGACGCCCTTTTGTCCTCTTTTTTGAGATTTTGTCCTCTTTTTT
>ATSW01029690.1:0-11741 GCA_000444245.1 Botryllus schlosseri
TGAAATTATCAATATGACGTCACGTGACGTCATGAGGTTCACGTTCGCGTTCACACAGAACCTTTCGAAAAGGTTCGCGTTCACACGAACCTGAACCTTTCAGAGGTTCACACCATCCCTAGCATCTACTGCTGAACAATAGAACATCGTCAGACCTTGGCAAATGCCTCAAAGTACTATAGAATTGTTTACAAAAGTACTTGATGATACCTATTTCACAAAGCTTTGTGATAATGCTGCGGAACGATGACTAAGTTACAGAAATGTCGTTTCTATACCAACGTCTTGTTCCCAGGGGGGAAGAACGTATTGAGACGATAACACTGATCAACACATATTTTTAGGCAGACAAAGTAAGAGTGGTTTTGGGGGTTCTGAAGGGCACTGATTCCGAATATGACCTTAGTTTTTTCAAATTGGCTGTTTTGACCAAAATCTCCCATTTTCGCGGTAATGACTAGATATAAAATCGGCTTAGTGGTACTATAAAGTTTAGAAATTCAATATACTTGTTACTTTTTACACACAGAAGACTATATTAAATCAAAATACAGCAACAGCACTATATTTTGGGGTATTAGATTTATCATAGTTACAGACTTTCACGTATATCTTGTACATAAATAAACTCCAGTCATGTATAGAAGTATTTACCTAGATACTCAAATAACGTGGCATTAAATCAATCAGTTTGACGTCAACCACCTATTGCAAATTTCAAATAATCAGTTGGAATACAATATTAGTGATATATTTTAAATCGAAAGTGTTTTTTTGTACGATTTTCGCCCGTAAGCTATTTAGTGCAGTTTCTCAAAAGATTCCAGCAACGATCTGACATAATATGATCAATGGTTTATCTCATCTGCCCTGGTATCTTTCTATTGTTGTTCTGATGTATTGTTAGAACCTCTCCCCTTGCTAATCAACATGATGATCGGAAAATATATCAAGATGACTGAACAGGAAGTGAACATTTATGCTCATGTTTGTTCCAAGTTTTCGATATGCAGATACGAATTTTCGGACCAACTGTTTGTAATTGTGTGCTTTGTGATCAGCTAAAAAGTTTTATTTACTACATCTTAGGAGAAATTACATGCTGTGAACTCCTCCTAATATGAAAGTGGAATCTTTCATCGGTATTCGAATATACCCGATACCAGATTTAAGCTTCTCGTTTGATAGGGTTACTAGGTATACCCACTTCGTGGACTCAGTAGAAAATTATCCATTTACCAGTCAAAAGAAATGAGACATTGTAGTTAAGCCTTTCAAGGACAAATTTTATAGTTTTATACTCCTCTTTAATCTTGGTAGAATGACTAATTGATACAGGAGAAGATGAATTTCCGTTTTGAAAAAGTACAGTTTTTAGGCTTGACAAACTGCTTTTTCGACAAACAAATATTTCGCATCATGCCATGTTAATATTGATAGAATGACTGAGAATGACATGAGGGTTCTTCATAGTCAATTAGCTATTTATGCGCAGTATAAAATTAGAAAAAACTACGATTTTCTTCCCACCAAGTGAAATATTTATGGGTAAATACATTAATTTTGGGCTTTTTTAGGGGTATAAATATTTTCTGACAGAGAGCCAATCTGACAAAACTAATGTGATATTCGCAATCAGCAACCTCAAAAACCCCAGAAACGGCTCGCAGATGTTCTGCCTAAAAAAAATTTTCATTTTGTTGACTAGTGTAATTTATGTGGATAAAATATGCCGCAGTCTTGGGGTAAGATGTAGATATGATTAAATTCATAGGTACTAAAAAATGTGTCCGACATTCACCACTTCAGTTCGTATGTCACGACTCCATAAACTGTGAAATCCTTTAGTGAGTAAACAAAACCAACTGGCTAGTTTTTTTATCTGCAATAAAAGGCAATTACGATCCCCGCCGATAATATTTGTTTGCGAAGCTGCATCGGTATGTATATGTTATTATTACACTCAATTCACAGCGAAGATTTTCGTCATTTGCCGGACCAGACAACTAAAGATAATCTGTCATTCTGTAAAAGGGATTTTACATTTTCCCGCGCCAATGACAATTCTTTTTACTGAATATTTTACCTTCATTCCATAGTTGTTCTGTTTCTGTCGTACATACACGTTAATCGCTGGTTTAATGAGGACAAATTTCCGTCACGTCAGGAAACCCAAACATGTGAATGGCATGATTATTAACGTGCACGTGAATTTGTTCATGCTAATTGTCGGAATATATATAAGTTTAAAACGCTGTAGATCTATGAGAAAGATAATTCATTTCGCATTGCTACCGAGGCATGCGGAATCGATATAGAAAATGTTCGGTTGTGGTGAACTTGTGGTTGTGGCGTTAACGTCAGATATAACCTTTGCATAAATTAGAGTCAATTTCCTGTATTATTCTTTTTTCAAATACGTAGGGGTGTAGTGAATAATAACGTGTCAGTTAAGTTGTAATGTTATGGCTTCCAGCATTGCTAATATAGACCTATGCAGCGAATGACGAATTTATCACGAATGTTATAGGCAGGGTTACATGTAAAACAAATATCTATTTAAAACAAACATGTTTAAGACAAGGTCCTTGTTTAAAGCATGTTTTTTTATTATTTTAGTTCAAGCCATGACGTCACGAGTATTCAAAGTCGATTGACATTGACAATTGAAAATATAGGATAAGTATAACTCCTTTGACGAAATAGGTTTCGAACCCCTGTCATATACGGACCAAAAACATGATTAACCATGCAGCATTTTTACGGTCGGTGGTCATCATCATCAGAACATTCATTCCGTACCAATGATCTATATCTACCTACTATAGCTGCTGAGCTGACTATTTCGAGGGTCGTGTGTGGCCTACATGTATAGTGCAGCACGCGATGTGTATTCGAGTCATCCCGAACGCAAATAATCAATTCTTTTTTTCGCAGACAATTCTATTTTGGCACACAATCACGCAGAAGAGCCTATGTTTTTCAACTGACCTGGGAAGAAACTGTGGATATTGCAAGGTTCGAGACGAGCTGTCATTGGTAAGTGTCATAGACCTAATCGAAAGGTCGTAGTGATATCCTAAAGAACCATTGCAGATAGATACAATGATAACCAGTGACGTGTTGCTTGCTATCCCCGAGGGTGGTCCAAGTACGCATTGGTACTATACACAAGTATACGGTAGAAGGGATGCTGTATTACTGACTATCGTTGCATACTATTGCTATAAAATTACTTAAGATAACCAGACAGGTTTCAATAAATCAGTAATCGGCCAGAATAACATAAAGCTGATAGTTTACTAACTTGACTTTGTATTTTGACTATATTTCAATCAGATTCGATCAGATTTCGACGATATCCGTCGATACTTGAAGCGAATTCAGACCTTCCACAACTTTTTAGATCGAAGACAATGCAACAGAGGCAGTGATATTCGTTTTTGGCTATACGAAACCGCATATGATGCCGAAAAGGTAAGAATATGCCTCAATTACTGCTAATACCGGATTGTGGTGGAAAGGCTAGTCTATATAATGGCAACATCATGACCGATATGAATTATGCCGGGTGTTCTCAATGTTTGCTGCATTCAACTTACTCACGTTGGGTCAATGAGTATTTTCTGGGTAGGAGTATAAGACCTTCATCGAATATTGGGAAGCGCGATATTAGCATGGTCTTTGACCTGTTCGGTAACTGCAACATATGGTATTATGTTGACTGTAAACACTTTATCATCGTTGTCAACAAAATTGGACTGCCGATTAGTGGAAGATTGAGCACCAGCAATTGTTCTTGAGTTATTGGCTCTCATTTGACATTGCATACGTGTGGATACGCCCTGATATTGACTCAGCGAATGACATTTTTTACCATACTGCACTCACAGACGAAATTCAAACCAATATTGGATATGGCGAACAGCCGAACCCCCGCCCGGGATGATGATTAACGAATTCCTTCCAATAGCCGACAAGATTGAATTCAATATGACGATGACTCACAGGTTAGTAACAGTACAGCGTAGCATTGATAAATTTGAAAATTAGCGACTTCGAGTAATTCATAAATATAACCTTTAAAGCCATATTTCCTGAACGTTTTTGCTAGCGCCTTCGGACAACGAAAGAAGTATATTCACCCAACCCCTAACTCTCCGCGAATAGATTATAAAGCTGAAGACATTCTGCTTTTGTTACAACTAATGAGACGGATGAGGCTGCGATATTTTCGTCATCGTGATATTGGGTGTAGGTT
The DNA here is from genome assembly GCA_000444245.1 of Botryllus schlosseri. Classification (NCBI taxonomy): domain Eukaryota; kingdom Metazoa; phylum Chordata; class Ascidiacea; order Stolidobranchia; family Styelidae; genus Botryllus; species Botryllus schlosseri. Next base: position 4,262 of record ATSW01029690.1, read on the forward strand.
TTGTATGAAAATTTCAAATATTGATATCCCACTATGTGAACTTGTGAAGTCGGTTTTTGCTGTGAGTCAGAAACTTCGTCACGACATTGAAAGTACGCTTTACCTATTAGGAGCTGCGATCTCTACCAAATGTCAGCTATGAAAACCAATGAGGGGAAATTTGACACGGCTGCAGACCCCCTATTTGATTTATTTCTGTATCTAAAACGATACGGGATCCTGAACATTGCTAGTGTTCTACAAGGAGGGCAATTATTTCTTCCCGGGTCACCAAATGTGAAACAGAAAATACTTTGTCGGGCCGACACAAAAGTTTAGACCAGTTAGTCCCAACCGCGGCCCCCAGCTACCCTTCTTGCGCCCCCCCAAAATATTAAGAAATCATCCCCAAGACAAAATGCGCTAGATTTGTAGAAATGGGCATTGGGCATATCGGCGTTGGCACTTACCGCGCCACGACGCACCAAGACATATCAAGTTTTAGGTCATGTGACATGTGACTCCAAGGAGTGTGTCAGAACGATCGGCAGCGAGAAAACCTTGACCGAACAGGACTGCCCTTACGCTGACCGAAAACTTCGTTATATATACCAAATACTGTCTTGACAATCTGAACCTCACGAAACAAATACCATCCCGCGGGAAAAATTATATTCCAGTGAAAAAATACCAATTTGAAATCGTGTGCGTCTCTTAGTTTAGAAGCCTACGTTTGGGCGATTCTGTATTTTTTTGATATAGCAGACAGGAGGTCACAAAATAACATGTTACGGAATCACACCAATGAGCCCTACAGTTTCCAAGACACCTCACTCAGCTCAACCGGTAAATCTGATTACGTGAGCAGCGAGTTCAAGAAATTGATAGCAAAATATATGCAATTCCCGATCATATTGACCGATTTTATCATGAATTAAAGAAAATTTTCGCGCTTGGCGCTGGCTCACTCAACAGTACAACTAGTTTTCAGCAAACTCGAACAAGGTGATACGGGTAGGTGATATGGGAGCCCAAGACCCAAGTTTATTACTTTTTTGGGGGGGGCTGACGAAGTGCTGTTTCGTTTCTGCCTACGGGTATACGCACGAAGATGTTTAATTATTATTGAGGGGACTTACCTTTTCGAACACACCTCCCTCGGCTTTACCTGTAAAACTGATTACGTGAGCAGAGAGAGGATAAAATTGATGGCAATATATATGCAATTCCCGATCATATTGACCTATTCAATCATGAATTACAAAAAATTTACGCGCTTGGCGCGTCCAGGCGATAAAACCTGACTCACTAAATCGCACAGAAAGCAACATAATTGTCAGTCCTATAGCTCACGACCGAAGCGTCCGCATAATTTGATAGGTCCGGTCTTTATCGAAAGCTAGTGTCGCACTGATTCCAAAAATACAAATTGAAATCTCGCCAGGGCAATAAAACTACTCCGAAATAGCCACCGAAGGTCGATTGTTCTGAACAATGGGGGCGCAACAACACAATGACCATAACAATGGCCAATGGCGTCAAGCGATTGATCGGAACAATGCCAATTTTCATATTTTGATGGCTATTTTGGGTCCGTTTCATTGCCCTGGTATTCGTGCGGCCCCGACCGTACTCTGAAATTCTAAATTTGGCCCTGACACCGAAAAAGGTTGGGAACCACTGGTTTAGACTATATATTGTGCGGCATTCAAGTTTTATGACTGAAGTGAAACCAGTGAATTACATTGTTAACACATGCTTCTAGATCAGTGGTTCTCAAACTTTTCCAAGAAAATCACGAAACGTTCCGCCGGCAAATATTCAAATGACTCATGGTCCCTCACGAATCCAAAACAGAACAACAGGTTTGATTTCGTTGAATTTATGAAGCAGGTGTGACCGATTTTTGCAAACAGCTCGGCTATGTTTGGTGTAATCCTAATAACTGGGGGACGAATCCTTCAGACCCGTTATAGGTTATACCCACACGAGTAATTTCATCACGACCATTCATACACCCTTTATACACATTATTACGCGATTCACGAACGAGTCAAAGTAACTAACAGCAACCGCAAGACTTATTAATTTGTTCCCATCGGCGTTGTATGCACCAACCAATGTGCAGTTATTTTCTTGTCGCGTGCAGCACAAAGCTAGGCGAGTGAAAGAGTTGAGGAATTATTATGCCAATATTAATAATTACTTTGTTGAGCTCAGGTATGATAGTCGCTATTTGAAACATATTGTAATCGTTCACACGTACCAGGCTAAACTAAAGGAAAAATATTTTTCGATTCGCATTGGAACACGGGGAGCATTATTTTCCTCCGCGAAGCGCATTTGCACCGCGCGGAGCTTAGATTAAGACTATTCGGTGCCTGAACATATTAATATCGAAGGTGCTGAACATCATGCGATGATAATTTTGGGCTACGGCTTTATCGCCAGTTATCTTATTGGCAGCGATATTCTCGTGAACTTGCATTTCGGCCAAACCTTTACGTGCCATGGTATGTCTCGAGGCGCGGAAATGGACAGCACCGACATGGCTCTGTTGCACTCAAAGACAGCGGAATCAAGCGATGCTCTCATGATCGCGAATACAGATGGACTTATTGTAAAATTGTGCGTGTTTTTATTCAGGAGTGGGTATACGCACACATAAAATCAAGAAGTGCATATAGTGACACTGAGGCGCGCGAAGAAGTGAACTATTCTGCGCCAAAATACTTAACTCCGACGAAGCGAACGCTTGAGTTGGCAAGAAAATCAATGAAAAATACGGCGCGACGGGTATTTTGGAAGCAGAGATGGGAAAAGATGATTTTTTAAATCAACACAGCACTACTGGTCGAAAACTTTTCAAAATCGACAGTTTTTTTCCGGTACTAGAGCTTTCAGGATTTTTGAAAAAGTGTTATCTTTTTCGAATCTCAAAATATGGTAAACCAACATAATAACGGTGCATAAATAAACATTGCCGATTTAGTTTATACAGCCTATAGTTTTAGTCCATGCATTAACAATTATAGACAATTTTTTGGTCTTAATTACGAGTAACTTTTCGCGGGCCGTACAATGCCCAGGTTTGTTTTATAATGTAATCAGCTCTTCAATAATTTCATGTTCGGAATTTCCACAGAATGGATTGATTATAGAGGATGATTATCCAGTAAGGGACATATATTCGGAAATCGAATCAAAACGAATAGAATTAAAATCAAAATCGAATTATAACATCCTTGTGCAGTTATTCAAGGTCATTGCTGTATGCCTCTGTACGTCAGTGGTTCTCAACCTTTTCGTCTTCACGGACTCCTTCCGGACCCCCACGGACCCCACGAAGTTTTAGTTCCAATTTAGCTGAATTATCGTGCAATCGTCATCTGTCTCTCAAATGATAACTGTAGGCTTGGTGATAAACAGCAACAAAATGACTTTACTGAAAAATAAGATCATATTACTATTCATGTAGAAATTTGGTTGACTTCTATTATTTCGAAGCGAATTTTGCAACCGCATTTCTTCAAATACGCGATAGTGTCTTGAAAATTCGCGCCTTCGATTTGATATGAACTAATGCTGAAAATCCGTTTCCATATATATAGTGGCAGCGAAAGTAATAATAACGCGTAACGCTTACGACGACACATTTGGGCCTGATCGCAACTAATATGGCACCAAAATTGACAAACAAACTTTTTTAATGGGCATATAAGTCAAGCCTGGTCATTTCTATCTAGCACAGCGGTTCTCAAAGTTTTTTAGACACGCCCCAATTTATGATAGTGAAAAATTTCGCGCCCCCTTATCGTCATATCGCAAAATGCAACCAGAATGCTAGCAATCCTAATGGATAGTTTGACGGCATGGAAGTTTATATCTGTTGAGATAATTCTCAAATATGAAATTCGGATTATACACAGAAAAATCTATGAATCATCGGTAAATCGCGCCGAGCGCGACAATAATTTCAGTTTACCGCACCTTCGCGCCCCCTTTCAGACGCTTTCACGCCCCCAGTTTGATAACCATTGATCTGGCAGCTTATCTCGAAGTATCACAGGAGAAAACGGATTTTTGTAAATATTTCGAAGTCACCGTGATTGACCTTACTAATCCAATTTTTTTCCGCAATCGCCAACACAACATCTTTAAAGAGCAAGATGTATGTATCAGTAGGCTATTGGCTATTAAGCAATTAAAATGAGTCTGCACAGTAGGATATTTCATCTCAGACGGCCATTCTGTTGATGTGAGTTCTGGAGCTTTGCTAGTAATGAAGCGAAACTGTGCATCTTGATTTTCCGAATTAGAAGAAGGTTATCAACTATTTTGTGGCTTCGCGGACTCCCTGAAATTGCTTCGCGGACACCCAGGGGTCCGCGGACTCCCGGTTGAGAACCACTGCTCTACATCGACATCGGATATTCGGGCGGGACCGGTATTAAGCTAGCGCTGATACATCACGAGCTTATTATTGAATACGGACAGTTTTATTTACACCTTCACCCGATTTACCTCATTACCAATAAGGAATACGAATTAGAGTCATTAAATTGGGAGAATGTGTTCGCCAGGTAAACGACATCGTTTCTCGCAACCTGAACGTCATGGTCACGGTTGTAATTGAGACGAGTGCATAAGTGTTATGCATGCTTCATTTACTTATGCACATCCGAGGTTGGAGTGAAGAAGGTCTGTTTGTGTTTGTGTGTTATGTGTCTGTCTTAAAGCAAGCGCGGATTTACGCCAGAAGTGCGGTGATAGATGATGTGAACTGTATACAACTGTGAGTGATTGGTTACTTTTTGCAGAGACAATTCAGACATCCGAATGCCGTACAACGAAATACGAAACGTCACACGCCCGATCCCCGAGCGATGTTGAAAGTCAAGAAGGATTTGGCGATGGTCGCGATATCAAATTGTGATCTGCTGACGGGTTGTAAACTCAGGCTAGCGTACATTCGTATGCTGATGCAGGCCGGCATGAAAATTACAACTGTGGGCGGATGCTTCCCTGGCAGTAGCAGAATACGAAAACCTTCGGACTACCAACCCGACCCGATGATGAGTCTCGTGTCGAGGCATAAATTTTATTTCTCATTCGAAAACTCGTACCACTGTAAGGACTACATTACCGAGAAGTTCTTCCGTCCCGTACAGGCCGGGACAGTGCCCGTCGTGTGGGGCGGGAAAAAAGAAGATTACTTACGTTTTATTCCTGAAAGTGGTTTCATTTTTGTGGAAGATTACGAGAGTGTCCACGATTTGTACAAACATCTCCTCTATCTGGATAAAAATGATGACGCTTACCTCGAATATTTTCGGTATGTATGATAACATATCACTACATTTGACTGAAATATCCATTATAGATAACAAGTCACATTTTCCCCGTTGGAGTTCAGTTGATAGCTGACTAAAGCAGTGTATTTTCAAATTGAACCCCTAAAGTACACTTATTTCATATTGATATTCAGATGGACGAAATTGCAACCAGTTAACTACAGAGAACAAACCTTCCTCTGTCACCTCTGTCGATTCTTGCATGGAATTCATGTCGACGAAGCTTACAGAGTTCCTCTGCATCTGCTGGATCGCAACAAAACGTACATTTCAAGTGAACCGCCGCGAAAATATGCGGGTAACATCACCGAATGGTACACGCAGAAAGACAATCCAGAGTGTATTCGGACCGACTTGGAACTTGACAGCAGAGGCAAGGTATTAGGGATGGAGCGAACCCTTAAAACATGATGGTTGATGAGTGAGAAACTTAACATGACCTAGGAAATCATGTGACTTCATCATTGGAAAATTACAATTCAGTAAGGGGTTGCTAAAACCTGGCAACACCACAATGTGACTTCAGATAAGGTCACAATGACTCATCTGGAGGGTGACGATAAGTACCTAGAGCTAGACGATTAGTGACTATTATAGCTGCGTGTTATGTGCAGCGGCGTACTCTGCGTTGGTTAGGGATCAAAATCACGTACTTTTTGAAATGCCAATTCAGTCTCTATTATTCATCATCTTATTTGTAACTAAGCACTTAGGACCATGTTGTTGCGAGCGACTCTCCGAGCTGAAGATTCTGAATTGGTCTCTGAAAGTAAACCGCAGAGTCACACAATATATTTGCAGTTAAACCTCATTATATTTATTTGTGTTTTTGTCATAATCATGTTGTAATGGCTTCGTTCTTTTACGACTATTGTTGATGCTTTGTTCATTTATACTCTAGTGTTCTATACCAGTGGTCGGGAACCTTCTTTGTCCGAAGAGCCATATTGGCTTTCGTTTGTCCACTTTACCCACTGAGCTATATAAACTTTACCTCCCAAAGAGCCATACGTGTCAATCAGCTGTTACGTGACACTTGAAAATTCCTGACGTCATGGCAGCACTAATTCGAACGAACTACAAGCGATTCGTCGTATGCGTCACATTTCCTCTGTAAAAACTCGTACTAATCATGCTGCTGGTTGCCCTACTTGAGCATGCGAAACTTGAGTTACGAGAACGTAGGTTCGTCGTGATGTTCCTCTTAAATGCGAGAACCTATGATCACTCGCGTAGGTGGAGCCAAACATGGTCACTGCAGTAATCTATATAGGCCTACCCACTCTATAAGCTGTTAGCAAAAATTTTGAAACCTCCAATTATTATTATATTTTCTATTGATGTTCGTGAATGACTATATTTTGAACATTTATCTCCCAAATTCACACAATTTGCATTTTATTGTTCGAAAATAAAGCGCGAAGTGAGGCACAGATGGGCCAGACCTAAGCATTGATAACGCGATTCATCGTAAATAGCTTACAATTTATTATAACTGCTATTAATCCAATGAACTGTCGCACTGATTCCGAAAATCTAAACTAAATACTGATCGACTTTTCAATTCCCGAAGTATTTGGCGGCAACATATAACTTTGTGCCACATGCCTATTTTATCAACGGTGTAGCTATATTTGCCAATCAAGAACGTGGATGGATAGCTATGGCGTTGTTTTTAATTTGAGTTTGTAACCTTTGTAACGGCAGTTCATTTCGCGCATCAGATCAGGAAGACAATGTATATTTGAAAACTGCGTTGTGATATTGAAGTCACCATGTCTGCTATTCTCTTAGATCAATCAACGTATCGAGCAATCCAAGATTTCAAGTCAGGTAGCGTGGTAGGCTACATCGAATTCCTGAGTGATATTGTTCGCCGGCGCGACCGTAACTTAAATTTAAGGATTTTGAAAACAGTTCGAGCCCCTAAACCTGAAGACGGTATTGCCTTTACCTCTGAAAGTCATGTTATACTGCCACGGGAATAATTATTCTGGTCGTGATGAAAATTTACTAACAAGTCACTGCAATATTGATCAATTCAGTACAAAAATATGCATTTGACAAAGAGCCATATCTTATACCCAAAAGACCCATATAAGTATAAATGGCTCGCGAGCCACAGGTTCCCGACCACTGTTCTATAC
>ATSW01029741.1:0-11089 GCA_000444245.1 Botryllus schlosseri
GCTATAACATATACTGAACAAGGACACAGAAAATTCAGATTGTGTCCATCGCTGCTCATTATTACATTGTAATAATCGGTTACGGCATCTCTATTATTTGCATCATGTCAAATTATGGAGTAGCTGGTAGGCATTCGATGCGCCGGTATGATTGAAAAGCTGAGGTCTGCAGTATCTCTGGTCACTAACAGGTAGCAATACCGCTATAGCTTGTAGTAGCAGACTAAGAAGAACCACTCTGCGTGGATTCAAACTTTTGGTTGTAGCAAGAACAAAAATTAGGAGAGGCGAACATCGTCAGCAATCAAATTACTCTTTGGACATACCATGACGCCACACTTTCAAAAAGATTTGCTCCCCTGCGACACAATCTTATTTAATTGCATCATATTGTCTAAGTATATGTGTATTGATGCATCAGTCGGTTAATAAGTCGTGACCATACCAAAGGTGTACGGTTCGAGACTTGAGAAGACAGTTCTGAACTTCTGACAATATCGAAAGAAGGCGTGCAGTTCAAATATCGGGATGACCAAACCAGACGGGCCGTATCAGAAAACAAATGTTCCTACCTTCTCTCGGCTTGCTTCAACAGATCTCTTTTCGGCGCAGCGTAACCAGCACTGCCACCAAATGTTAGCTTCTTCAAGGCGTTATTGCTGTAAAGCACAGAAAAATGAGACAGACGTCTTTGTGTAGATTAACATATTTTTTTTACTTTTCTGGTCTCGGCCTTCGGAGGATGGCCGGCTTTGGAGATTGTGTCGGTGTTGCGGCACCGACGCCGGCCTGCGACGGGCTGCGTGGTACGCTGTTTGGTCTGTTTTCTATTAAAAAATGCAGTCGCTCGTTAAATTATCGAGCCCAAGGCGAATCGAAAACATTTCGGACGGGTAACGAAAGAATCCCTACCGCCACGGACGACGTCGCTATGGAATCAAAGTCGCTTAGTCAATTTTACACATTGAGAAAATCAACCTCAGGTCAAGTTTTCATATACTTTCGCCCATAATAATTATCTTGGCCATGGTCAGCTTTGAAACAATGTGACAAAATATACATGGACAAGATATGGCAGGGAAAGAATGAAAATTTTCCAAGAGTTTCCCAAATTTTCCCAAGAGTCACAGAAACACAAAATATTCCACATTTAACAGTAATATATTACTGGTAGCGTATCAACGAGACTGCTGTTGGTTACTGGAGACCAATGACGATATTCGAGGCTATGTCTCGGAAACAGAAATCTTCATGTCATTCTCGCATGTGTAAGCCAGTTTCGTTTTTTTTTCAAATGGATAAGTGGTTACTGATTTACCATCACATAAGCCGGAATCGAGTTTCTGGACAACATTTCCCCAAAATATTCGCTCACGTACCATTAAGTGGGCAGTGTATTAACATTTTTGAGGACATTTGTATATAACGGCTGAAACAGTTATGACGAAACCTGGTTAAGAACCACTGCCTTATGAATTAGTAACACATGAAAATGATCGAGCGGTAGTACACATGCACATTGCACACGCACTGCATTAAAATCATAACTGCGATCGAGTTGATGATCGCAGAGTTGTTTGGTACCATTGAGTGCATAATATAATCTGTCGAAAGGTATATTTATTCTAATCGCTGAATAGCAAATGCAAATCACAGCCACAAAACTCCCTAAAATCAAACCTTGTAAGACAGCCTGCGAAGCGCCACCCGGGCTTTGCAAATGCCCCGCTTTGGACTCCATAAGCAACACGTTCGTAGGCTGCACCCGTATAGTGCCTGAAAGCGGCTGCGTGTGACCAACTGAAAATATTAACATAGAATAACAGTCCTGCCATCGTTATTAGTGCACGGTGCAAGATCTTACTCGAATGAGTCAAGTTTGTTCTCAAACTCGGTGTAGTCGTAACCGTTGACAACGCAAACGTCTGGCTGTAACTCGGCCATAAAACAGACCCAGAACTGGCCGGTCCCTGTTACAGAAGGCAATTAGTTAACACCGCTGATCCGTTACAGTGTCGCAAAACATAGACATCGTACCTTAGTACTTATAGCCCCTGGCAGTGCGGATATATTCACAGATTGCGAGGTGGTATTGATGGAAGCGTTACTAGTTGACTTGATGGGTCCCACTTGAATGAGCGACGGGGCGCCTCTGTTTAGAGGTCCCCCGACTGATGACATCACAGGAACTGATAATCGGCTGGCGGACGTTGTGGACGTCACCGGAATCTTTGTTTTGGCCTGAAAATTCAAGTTCTTGATAAACTTAAAGTAAAACTTGAACGGAGGATCAATTAACTCACTGAAATTTGTTGTTGAGGGTAGACTTTTGCGACGGGAATGGCGGACACGGTAGTGCCATTTGGCGGGTTGCTGTTTGACATGTACGTTACGCTGTCGGACGATGTCATTATCGTGATGTGTCCGCTTGATAAAGCATTGTTGGAAGACACGAAACCTAAAAAAACGCCGACATCACACACACACTCCATTTGCAAAGAAACAAAAACAAATCCCATACCGGCCGAAGTGCAAACGGAATTTCCTACGGTCATCGACGAAGGTTGGCACACGATCATGGCCGAAATTTTTTTGATCGAATTCCCCTGAGCTTGCGCAGGCAAATCCGTGAACACTTGATAAATCGGTTTGTTCCCTGCAAACCAAAACAAAAATCCTGCGAGTTTAGCCAATCGCCGATTCGACACAAAGCTGTAGGCCTGCGAGAGAGCACTCGACCGCGTCAGAAGCCTTTTTTCCGACAAGAGCTGTTAGCAATATACAGGTATCAGATACAGCTAAACAGAATAGCAGACAGGAGGTTGAAACCAGACCAACAGTCTTCTCCAAACCAAAATAGTAACCATTACTTCAGAAAGAAGACAAACTAAAAAAACTAGTATTCAGCTTCTCCAAATTAGAATTAAAATTATAGCTACACAGTTTCTTTAAAACTAGATTAGAGTTAAAATCACAGAATTCGCCATGCAATAAAAATCGAGTCCCGTTCATATCGAATCAGAGTTGAGCTTGGCTCGCTTCGCAAAACAATAAATTAACGGTATTCGCTCCAATCAACCTAACTAGACCAGAATTATCTACTTATCCAAGTATGAGGCACATTGTGCTCAAGAAGGTGTCTGGGGATTATGTTGCACCGATATCATCGTGAGCAGTTTACACCATTTTGGATTATCTTGAGTCGGCCTAATGTTTATGTTACATACATGATTTGTGTGACCAGTGAGAGAGTAAGCAGCTCAGTTATTTCACAACCATGTCCTCATACCATGGACTTTCAAAGGCAGCAAGTCGGGTCAGACAATGCCCATGGAGGCAATAATGCGACACTCTGATAATTAACTATTGAGCATGACTCTATAAAGACATATGTACGCTCCTAATAGCCACATTTTTCGTCGTAAACAACAGATTTCGGCCTCGCAAACGAATGCATTAAAATTCAAAGCATACCGGCCTTATTACTCCATCGGCAAAAGCCATAATACTTTCAATAAGTAGGTGAAGTACCATATCATCACCAACAACAGTGAATGATTGATCACAGACCAAAGCGACAGATGAGCTATTCTGCAACTAAACTACATTTGCAAGATTAATACCTGGCAATGGTGCAACAGTAAAACCAGAGTTTCGCTGGCCTTGGCTTTCGCGTAACGGTATATGAGCGGTCGCGCTTATATTTATCGTTGACTTTATCTGCGACTGTAAGCCATGTCTGGAATAATGGAAAACTGTTAGTTTCGCAGAAAAATCTAGGAAAGGATGTACTTTACTTTTTGCTGAGATCCTGAGTGCTGATTGCGACTGTCGCATTGTGAAACGGCGTTTTCGTCCGAACGACCGGCGCCGCCGCGTTATTTTTAACTGGGTCCGGCTGGCTTCCGGTCCATAACGGATGAGAGGTAGTACTTCGAGGTATAGCGCGCGAGTCGATCAATACGTTAGGCTTTGGATTTTGATGAGGCTTCAAGGGTTGCCGTAATCCTTGCCCCACAAGAACAGGCTGTAAATCAACAAATATGTAGTTAAAAATGGAGGAGTTGATAACTCAGCAGGGTTGTAATGACTTGTGTCACGATTTTGTGGTGACTCGACATGACTTGAGTCATTTTTTCAAATGCGTAAATTCACAAGTTATCATACAAATTTAAAATGGGCTATGAAAAACCAGCCCTCACACTCACCCTGGCTTTGTTCACATCTACATCCTTTTTTATAGTGGCTTGAACCACATTCGGCGACGACACCACGATAGACTTCACTGTCGAACCCATCGGCTGCTTGATATAACTGACGTTCTGGATTTCTACATTTCGCACGTTGGCTTTGATTCGCATTTCGCTTGTAGCGCTCAGCGTGATGGGGATTTTGTCGAGGTTTGAAAAGGCCTTGACGGTAGGGGCTCCCGACAAGGCGGATTTCGTTTGATAACTCGTCACGACGGTCAGCTGGTCTTTAGGAGGCCCCAAAGGCACTGTCACGTGAAATTGATTCGTACCTGCATTTGTCTAAAGAAAACAAGTACGCTAAAACGTCATGTACGCAGCAACGTGCGCAAAAAAAACTCACGGATAAAGCTGGAGATGGTGCCGCAGACGTGCCAGTCGATTGTAAAGCTTGACTAATCTTGTGTCGCAAAGGCGGTTGAAATTGGTTTCCAGAATAAGTGTGCCCTAAAACGGCGGGGTTAGGCAACAGGCTAGGGCGTTGAATTCGATTCGACGACGGTGGTTTACTCTCTGTCATTATATTCCAATAAATCTACACCATAGTAAATATCTATTTGAAACATAAAACCTGTGAAAAGATCTCGAAATCTCAGCTTTTTTCGTAATTTACCGGTGGTAAGCAATGACGCCTAGGGGCACGCGATGAATGATAAAGGCATCAACACGTTTCGAATCATTTCCACTATAGCTTCCATATTTTCAAATGGCAGCGCCAGTAACATAAACAATACAGACTGCGACAGTTTCACCAGCCTCCTGAACTTATTAGGCCACTAGACTAAGTTGGAGAGATAAAACCCATACTGAAAATTGTCAGTTATCCACTGAAGACGGGAAACGGACCATGAACATTCTGCTTTGCGAAGACAGAAAATTTATAAGATTGCCAGACATTTTGTGTTTTGCGCAAATTCCCATTGTACAGCTGTTACAAACTACGTGATTTATCAACATACGAAACAAGTGTGTCTTGCCAGCGTAAGTGCTCCATTCACCATAACTTCACAATAACAGATTATATTCATATTGCTGACGATTAACCCTGACGAGTGTCAGCCGAAAATATTCGGGTTCATTTCAATATGAATACACTATTCGATTGTATATTGAAGGTCTGTACCTCCAAGAAGCCGTCCAACGTCATAATTGTACAACAAAATTATGACCAAAAGAATAGTACATGCCTATACAGAGTTGAATTATGCATCCAGGAGCCTGAATTCACATTTAACAAAACTTTAGAGCGTTTTAGTATCGCAGCTTATTCAACTGAAAACTTCTATTGCAGATTTACTATTTATTATCAATAATTTCAATTGTCTGTGAGCATTGGTATTTCCAAGTTGTTAATAATTGATTAGTATTTGTATTTGTGAAATGTGGATGAAATAGGTCATGTTATGAGGCATGCTATCAATACATGTCAGCTGAGCCTACTCAAATTTCAACGAAAGGAAGCGCAATAAAGTATCCAGTCTACTATAGGCTTACAGTAGGCTAATCTGTTCGATGACTGAAAGGCAGGCAAACTTTGTGATATTGTGCTATAGTGGTAACAACGTCTCATTTAAATCATCCCTAGACACTTAATTTCCACGAATGACTCATTTAATGAAGCGGAATGTAGAAAAAAAGGTTGCAGCTATCTCAAATGAAATTTTGGTTTGTCGTCCGCAATTAGCTATTTGTAACGAGACATTGCCTTAAATAACAGGTCTGATTTTAGTATGTGAAGTTTGTATAATCTTTTAGGTTTCTAAATGAGTATGACCTCAGTCAGCTTGATAATGGGCTGCACATTATAAGACAGGCTGCCCAAACATTACCAAACTTAATTATAGGTTATCTGCCTTGAAGAAATGTAGTGAACTTGGTGTAAAGGGAATCCATGGAATTTACCTTCAAGTTGGCAGGTTTGCGTTCGGTAGCTTTTCGCTGACAAATACAATTGCAGATGGAAAGGATACCACTTCAAGAGCAGTGCTTGAATTTTAAGAACGCAAAATTGATGTGTGGACACTGTTGATGTCACAATGTAGATTTGTTAGATATCAGTAATTACAAAAAATACCATATAATCACGAAATTAGTACAATTTCAAAGCAGATACAGCATGTATAGGGCCTGATGACAGCGAACAGGTATGGATTACACAATAACTAAATTACACTGCAAGCTCACGCCAAGTCTCGTAATCAGAGTGACATGTGCCAGCATGGAGTCATTGTCTGTGACAAGTACAGTCACTGGAATTCATCGATTATTGCATGAGGTCACAAACAGCTTCGACCGACAGGCTGAATTTTGAAAATAGGTCGTCGGGTTCGCTATTGTTTGGTTTATTTTGCTTTTCAACACTCAAGTATGATGGGGGCTGGGTTGATTTTATGCCTAATGGCAAAAACACCAACTGAAGCCGTCCTCTATTCAAGTTTACCTCTGGATTGTTTGACATATATATTATGGGCTGAAACATGAACCTTTGACACAAATCAATTTGTGTTTTTTTAATCACACCCAACTAATAGCGGGAAAGGTGCTTTGATTCCACCACAACATATTTCTTCATCGAATTTTACTGATCAATATATTTTCCACTCCCATGCTCAGCAGTATAAAAAAGGTCAGCACCACGACTTTGGAATGCGAATGAATGTAAATTTTATGAAGATCCCGTTATATAGGCGAAAGAAAACTCAGTATATAGCCCTTTGAAATATAGTGGTCGTTCCTCATTCACTTTACTACAGTTCTCAAAATGGACACAAAAAATCGAAACTCACTATTCATAAAATCACATGTTGTGGACAATAAATCATACATCATCTTCCTTAAAAACTTGTCATATTCTGTACACGGAATGACCCATGTTATGAATGGCGTTGAAATTAACAGTTACAGGCGTACGCAGTGCGCGTCTTTTCATGGCGCGGTTGACATCTCGTTTCATCTCACGTACAGTTACTATGGTACAAAGGCTCTGTCTAACTCCTGTTTACAGTCTTATATCTTACTAACGCCGTGTCTCGCAACAGCAAATACCAAATCACAATGCTTCAATATTACAGAGAAAACTTTGTCTACCTAACGCTACATACACAAGAGAAATCCTAAAAACTTTTCAAACTGCTGTAACACAGAAACGCTATCCGCTTGAAAAATTCTTACTGGTACAACAACATGATTGAGCTGAGTACCGTAAGCAAAAGGTTGTAACCCGTCAAACTTTGCTCCGATTGGCTGCTGCAATGAGCTGGTTCCGCGCGCGATTGGACACTTTTCCGGAATCTCCTTCGGGGCGTGACGGAGAAAAAAGGGCGGCTCGAATTTTGCAAGACGAAACACAAATCGAAATGGGCGTCTACTGAGTAGCATCGAAGAGTATATCGGTGTGAGCTCGAGGGTGTGATTCGAATTTAACCTTGACGTGTAGCAAAGGCGTCTATGGCTACGTATGTTTTGCGAGATTCAGTTTTTAAGTGTTGGAACCGCGTAAAATCAGCGCAATTTGCAAAATACGATCATCGAGCGTCCGTCTCGAGCCAGACAGCGAGTCAGTAATGGTGGTCACGCTTGAGTGAACGTTGAAACTTACGCAGGGTATACGTTATTTTGACGCAATTGCCGCGCGACAGCCGCGTATCCGAAGCGAGGTTGCCGTCGCAGCTGCCGCCTGTCTATTAATTATGGCGCGCTCTTCCCGAAATCTCATAGAAATCTCATAGAAATAGGATATATGGAACATGTGGGTACTTTGAAATGATCGAAACACATCTAATGTATTGTCAAGACGCGTGTCCGCGTTAATATATTGTTCGTACTTTGATAAATTGTCAGAACCTCGTGCGGGGTACTATGACGTCATTTCCGAATAAGTCGACGTGTAAATATTGGATATTCACAAATCTCGGGACTATGATCTTGACGGTGTGCTTCTGCAGTGTAACTCCAGAAGTGACTAATACTATAAGTAACAAAGTACTTGAACTTTTTCAAAGTACTCAAGTGGTTTTTGCCGGCGATTTGTACCACTTAAGTGGTTATGTTTGCAGACTACTTCTACTTGACATTTTTTCTGGTGGAACCACATTTCAAACTTAACTTCTGTGTTCAAAGTATTTATGGGATATGCTCGCGTAACTTGACTGTATTGAAATTGTTATACCAATTGGACAATTGCACGTATTTTGTAGTGTACTCGATGTAGTGTCGATTTGCATTAGTCGCCAAGTTGCACCTTGTAATTACAAGAGTGCCCACTTTCGATTAACCGCTAAAAGTATGACACCCCTTGATTTTTGAAAATATCAACCAAATCTACTCAATTTTCTATTTCAACAAGAAGTAGTTTAGTTGAGATGTCTTTAAAATCACCACTTCTATTGTAATTGACTAGGATTTTCTGGTAGTACTTCTAATTACGTGGCAATGCAGACCACCTCTGTGTATAACTCGTGTATCAAACCTGTACACCATGGCCGCCAAAAATTAGTGATCCCCATGATAGAAGTTGAATTCCAGGTGTTTCCTAGTATAAACAACCACCATGTCCTCCTGAAACTATTGACACAAAAGATTTCATACTGTGAAATATGGAGCTGTCACGCGTTCCTAGCCTTGTGCCGTAAAATCGGATTCGTCACGCGAGTAAAATTCCCATCACCCCCCAATTAGATGTGGAAAATATATATATACCTTGACTCCACCTATGGCCCACAAACGAAGATACATTTCAATAATATATTCATAGTAAAATACGTCCAAACATTTTCTGCTGACACTCGTCAAGGGTAATCATCGGCAACTGCACATATTTACGACATGATACCTCCATATTGTGAAGTTACAGTTTGCTCTTAATCATGATGCCCCTTTCATGATTTTATCATTACTGTTTCTGCAGGCATAAATGTTGCGACTCCATGCACACCATCAAACCTTCATGAGAATAACCATGAACACCCAATACATAATTTATGATGAATGAATTATGTACAATATATCTTGACATGTTGAACATAATCTATTTCAGAAAACGATTTCGCTATCATGCCAACATTATTAGAGAGACAAGAGTTATCCGACGCTATGAAGGACGCACTCCGGAAACACATTGTGCGCGAGAGAGAGAAAAAGAAATTAGAGGAGAAAGAAGCGGAAAAAGACTTCGAACGTCGTGCTAAGATCGAGGAGGAGAGAAAAAGAAAAGAAGAGGAAGACAGCGTCAATCTCGAGCAAATCAAAGAACAGTTGAGCGCTTCTGCTCTGAAATTGGAGACTTTGAAAACGGAAAAGCATCAGCTCTTCACGCAGTTGAAAAAAGTACTGCAAGAAGAAGAGAAGAAAAAAAAAGAAAAAGAATTTCGAGAATTCGGAGAAATGAACGCGGCCCATTACGGGCATCCCATCCAAAATCTCATATTACCCAGCGGACATTACCAACCGCACCAGATGCAATACTTTGCGGGACACTCATCGTTAACAAATCAACCCACGCAACACGTTCACCCTAGCTTGCGGCAAGCCATCACGCAAGTGCACCAAAATCAGCCGCAACACCACGGCGTAAAAAGGCCGCTGAGCCCCGCATCTCCGCAACCAAGCCCGATTCAATTGTATCAAAGGAATGCGATGTCGACACACGGGCATGGGCTACATTTATCCGCATCACAACCTCATCCTAAGTATGAACACGGTTACAACCATTCTAATAACCATCTGATTATTCAGAATTCGTCCAATTCTGCAGGACAGTCCAATTTGATGGGTACACAAGCGAGACATATCAGTGTGTTACATAATGTGTCTCCTAATCGAATTACTGGTTCTAAATCTCCATACTCGCTAGGTAAACCACATGATATGGTTGCGCAAATGTCTGGATACGGTGAAGGTGATCATATCAACAGCCTCACTCCTAGGTCAAGGTCTAATATTCGTATGATACCGCAGCAATCGGGGTTAATGCCGCAATCTATTTCGGCCAGTCCAAGGTCACGATCGGGATCGCCTGGTAGATATTCCGGTATGCATCAGGACAAATCTCATAGTCCGTTTCACGGCTCAAGTCCGATTCCGGGCTCAAGGTATTACAAATGATGTCAAATCAGTGTGTGTGTGTGTTTACTAGGGCTGTTCAAAAAAAAACTTTACCTTCAGGTTTCACTGGCTACTTGATAAAGTTGTTGAGTTGGTTGAAAAAACCGCCGCATACCAACTTTAGCTCCATTCCAACCAGTAGAGACGAAATTCGTGCGGTAAAAAGTTTTGAATCTATCATTGAAAAACGAAAAAATAAAATCTCAAAATTTTTCTGCCGACCCCATAAAAGTGTTAGCCTTTCAGTAGAGATGATGAACTCCAAACTTGACTCAATTCCAACCACTAGAAGCGAAGTTATTGCAGTGGAAATACTTGAATTTGAATAAAATAGTAATTGCGGTGATTAACTCTTTAATTATTTATTATAAAATCATGAATCGTGGAATTAGAAATCTTTCTACTGCAATAACTTCGCTTCTAGTAGTTGGAATTGAGGCAAATTTGGTATGCATTATCTCTATTGACATGACAGCATAATTATTTTATGGTATTATTTTTTAATGATGAATTCGAAACATTCAACTGGTTGGAATGGAGCTGAAGTTGGTGTGCAGCGTTTTTTAACCAACCTAACAATTTTATGAAGTAGCCAGTGAAATCTGAAAGAAAAGTTTTTTTGAACAGCCCTAGTGTTTACGTATTGTAATTGAACCTGGACACAAAGGTACGATAGGCTTACCATAATTTGGAAATCTAAAAAGAGGACACTTTTTCAGAAATTTGAGACTTGCAAA
>ATSW01029765.1:0-10049 GCA_000444245.1 Botryllus schlosseri
AGGGATGCACAAAGTTAGGCAGGCCTTGCACGCGCAGCAATGACTCTGGTTTTATCAACGACAGGCGTCTCTTGGGGTACACTGCTATGCCACAGTCAGTGGACTCTCTGTACGGCGTATGAAAAATGTAGTCGACCGTCACTCCTTTATCTTGAGTTGAAGAAGCCTCGAGTTTATCGTGACAGTGCGAGGAACGCAACGCACCCAAGCTGTGACTCAGTTCAAATTCCTTCTCTTCTTCCCATCTGTGGTCTGTTTATGGGTAAACGATAGCATTGGTCTTGGTAGACAACAGCATTAGTCGAGTTTCACAGCTAGAAAATTTTCAGACTTTCGAATTTCCGTACATTAGGTATTATAGGTAGTTGTTACGATTACTGAACTCGCAAAATCTAGGAAATGGAATTGAATTTCGAATTGCAAAGAAATACAATAAAATCAAGTCGAGTTGATATCAAATCATACATCATTCTTATCAGCATGAGAATGTTAAATATCTGTACACCAATATTAGCTTGTTTCACAGTATACACTTCAGGAACGCCAGAAAGTGGATTAGGATTAAAATTAGGGCGTAGAAATATTTCACAAAGTAGATTAGTCCAATTCGACAACAAGAATCATCTGGTTGTCCCAGTCTGAGCATGGCACATATGAATTTGCGAACGGTGTAATTGTGAAACGGAATCAGTCACCTCTGCCTACTTTCACGCAGCCGTTTTCCGATATGCCCACACTTTCGGGGAGTAGCTGCGATGGTAGCATGTTTCTCATCCCTCTCTGTCCCACGTTCTGCCCAGACACGTGCCGACATTCCAAATCTGAATTGTACAATAAGTACATGTATTGAATGTTGCAGATTTTGAATTGTAGAAAAGTACTTCTCGGATATTACTTAGGGTTACCATTGTCCTCCTCACGATTTCTACTCCTTATTCAATAAATCTAAAATGACAACCGAGGACACACAAATGTCATCTTCTTTCGCAATTTGTTCTCCTTTATAGCTTTATGAGCCTGGCGATTGTACAGACACAACTAAAAAACGGCATAATATACCTGAAATCTGGATCCAGACGGAGAGGTTGAATAAAAGGTCAACACCGACCCACAATACGTGGGGACGGGTCATTCAGAAGTAGTATCGGAAAAATTACCTTTTTTTTTAGTCAACACATCAATAGTAGCAGAAAAATCTCCAAATACCTCATACTGATGAATGCTTTTGATTCTCGCATTTCAAAATATGGTAAACCTACATTACACGACTGAAATGTAGATTTTGAAAAGTTACTTTCTCCAATTTTGAATTTGAAACGTATCTCTGGGATATTCATATTACATGACTTACTTTTACCGGCGAAATTGTCATCAAAACCAATGATAAAGCGCCTTTATCACGGCAACAGAATATAATTTCGAAGATTGTGTAACAGGTTTGTAGTATCTTAGGTCATTTAATACTACTCACGCAAATATAACTTGCACTTCCGAACACGGCCACCTACATTTACCTGCTAAAGTACGCAACCGTTCGACCAAATCTACTTTGTGAAACATTCCAGCTTTCATGATGTGCTTCCGCTGCATGTAATTGAGCAGAAATTTACAGCATTAATTCTACTAGAGCAGCAAACAATGCTTACTTACTTTGACCGACCCTGATTGCATTATCTACAAATCTCAACTTACCTCTATAACATAATTCCCGATTCGTAACGAATTTATACAACGGGGACTTTGGGATGCAGTTGAAATCGCCACATAACAAAATAGATACTTTGTCACTGCTGTAGTCAGACAACACGTCAGAAACTTCCGCAAACAAGGTGCTCAGCTGCGCTAGTTTAATATCACCTGTCCGCAATACGTACAGCATTCGATGACAATATCATTGATGAAACATTTTATGAAATGTATACCTCGTTTCGGATTGTATAATAAGTGTGTGTTGACGACGCACAGACAACCATCCTTCGGAACAGGCGCTTCTGCCATTGGTTTCAATAACGTGATGACTGCGACGTTGTCCTGGTTTACTGGCGGTACACTGCCTCTGTATCGCAAAGAGTAGGAGGCTATTGAAAGATAATTTCAAAGATAACATAGTGCCTCACCAAACACGAATTGGTTGCAAATACGCCAATTTGGACAAGAAAATTTCAGTTTTTTAAGTTAGATTAAAATGATAGCTAGTTTTCTTCCAAATTAGATTCGAATTAGAATTACTGAATTTGCAGACTTGGAAACTGACTAGACTAGAAAAGACAATAAAATATCCAGCGTTTCCAAATTCTAGAAAGTGCGCGAGTGGTATGAGTAATGTTCGCACACCGAGCTTGGCGTGTTTCTCACTATACAGTTCCCCACTTCTGTAGCATTTCAGGAAAACCAGCGATTAGATTAGAATTAAAATTAGAGCATAGTTCAAATTAGATTACCGGCACCTCGCTCTATTTAGACAACCAGGTCTAAGCTGCCCAAAGTCTGTTTGTGATATTACATAGCAAATATTTCGAAGTTCAATATACAGCGCTGAACAAGATGACAACCAGTCTCTTATGACTAGGGCGGTTTTTTTACCTAAAAAAAGAAAATTTTTACCTAAAAAATCAAAATTTTGACTTTTTTACCTAAAAAAAGTGAATTTTGACCTAACGTATGCAAATTAGGTGTTTTCCCGAATAATGTCCACATTGTACCACTTATCTACATTTCTGGTAGGCACTGGCTGTCGTAACGAAGCAGTTTGGCCTGAAAAAACGTTTTTAGCATAGAAACAGGCAACTTTGTACATAAAAAAAAAACAGTATTTCAACGAAATCTGCCCCTATGAAGAATTCCAGTCGTTGTAATACGTATTATGTTGGCTGGTGACACACTCAAGTTGTGCGTACACTGCTCGTGACACATCGTGTTGCTTCATTCTGACAATGTTGTCTGCATCACAATTTTTCATCATGCGCTTCTCAATATAAGAATGATGCAATGTTCAGGAAGTCTTTCTTCATTTAGGATATTGCGGTACGTTGACCATAATACAATGACTACCTATTTGTTTTATTTGACCGTTATTGACTCAAAATGAGCAGACAATTAGCCGTTTACAACAGTAGGCCTATAAAGTAGGTTACAAGCTGTAAAATATAAACTGATACCTTCACCGACAGAGCAAAATGTATGATACAAACGAAATAAAGACGTCAAAAATGTTTTGACTTTATGAACAATTTTGACAAATTTTGACCTAATGCTACAATTTTGACAAATTTTGACATGTCAAAAAAAAACGCCCTACTTATGACACAGCTTTGGATCGTTCAACACAACGCTCACCTGTTGTACTCCACTTTTCTGCATTTCAACAACTTGAACCTCTTGATCCTGAACGCGATCAGCACTCCGTCGGGCTTGTTGATATTTCGACCCGTCCTTCTCTTGTAGTGACATTCGTAGCCTCTTTTCTCCAAAAAGGGTCTGATATCTCGGTGAAAATGGTATTCCTCCACCTCTTGCAGAGAGAGGATCTGAAAATTTGCGACGATCATTAACAAATATATTCAGATATATTCAACCAAGTACTTAGGCCTAATAGGGATAGCACGAGAAATACACTATGCGCAATTGAAAGTGCTTGCAGTAAGCATTTCAGTTCTAATTTTCTCTTTTCAGCATGGGAAGCTTGAAACTGAGTTCTCTATATGCTTATGAAAATCTGTTGAATGCGAAAAACCGCACTTGGCACCAAGCATTGTCATACAATTCACATTTACCCAATGAACTGACTCCATTTTGAAAAAGTCAGACTTGGCCGCAAGTCATTTAAATGTTAAGACAAGGTACAAATCGAACTACCCACCAATATTTACAATGGATGATGTCATTTGTCAATGATGATTTAATATCGTAAAGATGACAGCTAATCTTCGCATCATAATAAATTCAGTCTGATAGTCCTATTACGATTTAGCACAGACCTCATCATCAGTACAAAAAGGGCTGTAATGACTCCAGCCGAGATTTACGGTGACTCGACCTGGTTTGAGTTATTTCCATAACTACGGAAACTGACTCAACGCGAGATAATTTGCGCACGGACTCGACTTGTGTTCAAGTCATTGCACGTGACTCGACAAAGTTATAGGGCTCGAGACTTGGATGGCCAAGACAGGCATTTCATTGTATCTTCTAAGAATAGTAAAGTTAACGGTACCACATTATTGATATTTCGTCTATCAGCACAGATACCCGGAAAAAGGGGCTAGAAACTGTTGACGAGTGTTGAGAGTGTCAAAAATTAGTATATCATGGATGCGAGGCATTCAAAATCACCCAAGCAGAGCTATTGAGAGTTTGGTACCGTTTGTATTGTTTACTTGTTATTTTACCAACTGTTTAGTTACTTGTTATTATATAGCTAGATTGACAGCAGTGATATGCCAAATCATTAACTATAGATATACATGTATGGGTTATATGTAATTGGTATTGCATGTTGACCTATATATGACTGTCTGTTTAATGTATGAGGTGACCAGCTGACTTGAAGGCCTGAAGGTCGTATCGCTGGCCACCATTTCCCAGCATTACTTTCTTACACATGAAAATAAACTTCTTCTGTCTGTCTGTCTATACGAATAGTGAATTGAACATGAAAAGTGAGCACGATGACTTGGACTCAATCATTTGTATCCCACCTTGGACTCGACTCGGTGGTGAATTGAAAATGACTCAATTGACTCAACTTTTATTTTATCATGACCATGACTATAAAAGTAAGACTGACTGGTGGCTTGGTTACAACCTTCAGCACAACTCACAATGGTTGGCTTAAACAGCCTTATACCAAGTTATCAATGAACATCGGAGGTTAATTGTCACAGTTTCCTGACCTTACTTCTGGCCTTTGTACCATTTAGTACCGCCAATAGATGAGAATAGCTTACATCGGTGTTGAATTCGTGAAATTCCTGCTGCAATTTCTCCCACCGATTAGACCACCGTAGACTGTCCGGATTGCACTTGTGATAGAGGTAGCTGTTGAGGTGCAATAATTTCTGTGAATGATAACAATCGCCAGTTAGTTACCAGACACAAGAATTTTTGATACACGCCCATAGCACTACCTGGGAGAGTATATTGTAAGATACAACTCGAAGTGGCTTCACGTCGGAGGCCGCGGCTGGTGAAGGAGTTTCAATATTTTCCCACTCACGATGGAGCTGAAATCTAGAAGATGAAGGAAGTTGATAGAGTCTGTGGCCTGTGATTGAATGCAGCAATATCGTAGCAGAAAGTTCCGCATTGCACTGATAAAAAGCGCTGGATCAACTAGGAATTGAGAAATTTGTTCGGAATCAAATGAATAACTGTGGATATGATAAAATTTCAAGTACACCACCTGCTTGGATCAATTCTTGCGTCATTACGATGGGCGTCAGAAGATCCTGAGGCTGATCCTATGGCAATAAAGCAGTAGGACAAATTGTAGACTCAAGATAAATTAATATTAAGCAAACCGTGACGATGCCTTTGTGAAGGAAAATTCATGGAACTTCTTGTTTGCATATCGCAGAAGGGATTTGAGAAATTATAATATTTCCTCGGCATACCGTTGCCATATGTTAAGGTGCTTCTGATGTCACCTGTGTGAAAACAATGTAAATTCTATTGTCCATTAAGTTATATTCCCGTTCGTTTTTTCATGAAATTTTCGAAATGGTCATTTACATGTTAACAATTCTACCTATTGTGAATAGGCCAATCAAGGAACAATTGTCACTAAATGTATTAGAGTTAGTCAATGTCTTCTATTAGCTACACTCCTGTAGTACAATTGGGATCAATACATGCAGATTCACCTATAACTTCTAGTCCAATCAGTAAGAAGCAGGATACAGAACAATCAAAGAACGATGAATGTGAATTATTTTAGTTTATGTGGCTTCAAAATCATTTCTCGTGTGTGTTTAATTAGGCCTGTCAGAATTTCAGAACTCAAAAAGAGGGCACTCTGGTCTTGAATTCAAGTTTAGTGGTTTCAGGAAAAGAATTTACTATAACAGTTAGCCTACTGTAGATAAAAACAGGAAATTTTGTTAGTTAGTTGGAGGTGCGTAAGCAAGTCACTTGGTTTAGGGGAGCCCGGGACTATGATTCCGTATATGGGGAGGTAAGGAAGCGGTACAACACGAAACCCCTGGTCTAACACCACCAACACTGACCATGACCATGCAGTTACAATTAGTCAATTATAACGTAATACCTCTATAGATGTGATCACTGATGATTGGGTGAGGGTGATGGCTCGAATTCCGGTGACCATTTCGAGGCTCTCGCCATTCACGAAACCTTGAAGATGAGGCCGACTCACATCTTGTCCTCCAGTTATCCGTGTGATGTCGTCTCAGCGAGTACGACCCACGAAACTTGGCGCGTTCGGTTGAATTGTCCACGAATTTTCTTGGATATGGTCCCGATTCCTGGCTCGCAGAAGGCATAGAGCGCGGAATGTGTGGATCGTTTCCGTTACGATGTGAATTTCCTTGCCCGTTCAACAAGGCTGGCGTTGCGACATTATGGGCACAGTGTGACTTTCCATGGTTTCTTGACATAGTGAAATATCCTAGAAACTTCTTACTCATCCAGAAATTCGGATATGCGCTGTCCACAGAAAATTTGGCAACATGCAATCCGCAAGTCTATGATTTCACCATACAATGTAAATTCACCATCTCATGACCAAACAGATTCGAGTCAGAAAATCAAGATTTGAGTCAGTATACTCAGGTATCACAGATAACGCTGAAGTATCGCAGGAGGCCCTAGGTATCATTCCTGAACTGTATTTACGTCTGTTGAACACAGATTTTCGTGTCTGGTGCGTGGGCAGCGTGTGTTAAAGTCTGTTTAACAGTCTGGTATCATATCTGGGGAGTGTTTTCAAGTCTGTCGAATACTCATGCGTCATGTCTGAAATGTTTCCGTTCAAGTCTGTAGAAGACTCAGGCATTATATTTTTGTGCAGGTAGTATGTCTGCCCGGGGTGTCACCACGTCCGACTAAAACACACGTAAAATGTCTGAACTTCATTTACGTATCTGTTGAACTATACCTGACCCCGTAGATTAGTAATTTACAGAGGTGGTCAGTAACGAAGTACTACTTTTTGAACTACTTGAAGTAGATTTTGCCTACTCGCACTACTTATTAAGTAGTTATGATCTTAGACTACTTCTACTTCTACTGGACAGTTTTGTAAGCAAAAATAAGCCTGGAATACCTACTTACTTACTTGTGAACCACCACTTCTTCTTCTACTTGAGTGGAAATTCCGGCGTTACTTCTACTTCTACTTGAGTAGCGACGGTGACTACTTTGACCATCCCTGGTAATTTATAGTTTTAAAGTATCAAGTTATATGAATCTGTCCAAAAACGTGTTTTATTTGATGGTTTCAGAATTACTTTTTGCCCCGCTTCGAGCTTCGGGGTGGGTGCTGAAGTTAAGGGACAATGTGGTGTTGGGATATTTGGATTGGGCTAAATTGGTGGGCGAGGACCTACCTGGTCACGCAAGTGGACATGACGTCAGTTCCAGGCAAAAAATTGTATTTGGCAGGGAGTACCCCACACTGACGTCAGTTTTCACCACCGTTTTATGCTCTTAGCAACATTTCTGGGTAATTTGTAACGCAAGACCACCATCGCTCCTCCCTGATCGCAATTTCTCATCTCCCCAGTAAACATATACTGATCATATTACCAACCTATAACGTATTATACCACGCCACCACTATACATATCCCTGGCTAGACCTTGCAACACAATGCCAACAAAGAGCAGATCGCACTCCGACCACATTTTGTACTGCTAAAAACCCACCACAACAAATATTATGTAATACTAGATCAATTCTTTATTTACATGTAAGAAGCACGAACTCCTTTACCAACATTTCATAAACACACGCTTATCAACGCAGCTTCCAAGTAGGGATTACAGACGTTTCTGCAACGCAGCAATCGACATTTGATGTTCTGATAAACCTGGGCTGTTTAATGACTTCAGAAATATTGGCAGAAATCGTAAGGAGATACAAAACAGCAGGACTCGAAATGGCACATTTCCTTCACTCACAGACTGATCTTATGTCCATTTCATCACTCGGGTTGGGCCTGGTCATGATGAAAAGACCATCAAGATATCTCAGTCAATGCAGAAACATTGTCAACTTGACCACAAGAACTCGGCAATGTTATAACCAGGCAGTAAATTTAATGAAGAAATAATACTGCCACTAAAATAAGGGCTGAAATCATGCAGCATTGATAAAGCCGAAGCAAAATGGCAGGAATCCGGAGCTTAAGTTGGTTACATTTAGACCTCGGCAGAAATTCCACGGGCAGCTATGGGTACAAGGAGATGGCATATTCACAACATCAGCATTTGCCTACTGGCAAAGGAATCGATCAACGTATATTGTAAGTCGAGCGCAATGGCAGTTTCGATATCTTTGACCTTTGCGGCAACTTGCTTGTTTGGTTCTGCTTTTTGCCAGCCTGAATCGAGATTGATAGAATGTCAAATGGTTATCAATCACAATATCCATGCATGACACAAGTCGTCAACTCAAATGTGTTTTTTTTTTGGATTTGCCTTGTAAGATCGTTTTCATACTCAAATCTGAAAGTAGAAGTGAGAGGCAACTTTTTCGAGCACCGAAATTACAAACTTCTTTCCACTAAGAAATAATTTATCACCCAGAATTATAGTTTCAATACTATTTACTTCTAACAAGTATAAGCCGCCGCAGTTCCAACTTAAATAGTCATTGACATTTACTATTAAAAAAAATTTCAAATTTTTCTGTCAGCCCCATGAAATTGTCGAGTTGTCTTCAAAAACGACGCAAAACATATTTGGCTCGATTCCAAACTGTTGAAGCGGAGTTATTTGAGTTTTTCATTAATAGTTCTGGGATTACCCACCGTCAAGGCTATTTTTGCAAATCCAGCACTTTCAACTGCAATAGCATCACTTCCACAGGTTGGAATTGAGTCAAATTTATTTTGCATCGTTTTTGAAGACAACTCAAACAATTTCATGGGGTTGACAGAAAAAATTTTTTCTAATTTTTCACAAAATTAAAAATTTCAATTGGCTCTGCGACGGCATATACTTGTTTAAATTGAACCAAATTTGGTGTGCAGCATTTTTTAGGGTAACCTGACATTTTAATCAGTGAATCGCTGGAATCCAGAAGAAAAGTTACTTTTGAACAACCCTGGGACAGTCTCGGAGCCAACTCGTTTCCTGTTGATTCCAAAATAAGGTGGAGGATATCTTACCATGAAAAACGGCATGCCCCCACTGCACGACGCGTTCTCCATATCCTCGGACGACACTTCGCTCAACGATTCCGAAGAAACGCTACTCTGAAAACAGAAGTTCAAAGGTCAGCTATCGAGCTCGGCCGATTACATCCAAGTCGACATCTCGCTTTGAAAGAATTATTATCGGTGTTGGCCAGTAGAGGTATAAAAGCGGTAGCATTGGGAGTCAGAGAACTATAATCTGCGGCTATTAGATTGGTAGTATTGATTTCCTATGGCTCACATGTGTCCAGATGCAGTCTTTCTAGTTTATTTCTCGGTAAAGCGTAGCAGTAGCCGTAAAACTGTTCAAATAAATGCTCTGGAGTTTTGGGAATGCGCTTTAAGATGCCACATCTTTTCAATATCGGCTGAATATATCAAGGTTATCGCCCTTGTCGGTGCTGGTGCTAGTTATCGGTTTTACTGGTAACGGCTCAAAATCCAAGAGATTCAAAGCCTACCAACGCCGCCTCGTGCTCCGCCTTTTCTTTGGCGGCCGCCTCCTCCGACAGTTTCCTTTCCTCCTCCGCTTCCTCTTCGATTCTCAGCTTTTCGTGGAACGATCGCAGCAAGTCGTTGTCCGAGGACAGGTTTCGGAATTTCTTGGGGTACGAGTACGATTTCCTCGCCGGCGTCAGACCTTCAAAGAAATGTAGTATCGCGTGAGTGCAGT
>ATSW01029767.1:0-11602 GCA_000444245.1 Botryllus schlosseri
TACATGTACAGAAGTGGTGATATGTGAATCTTAGAGTTCGGTTATTTCCATGATTCTACCACCCTATACCGTATCGATTGACTTTTGGTGTATCGATTTTGATGATCATTAAAGAACTTGCCCATGACTGAATCTTTATCCTCTAACTCTGAGCATGGCCCACTTACATTTTTCCATTTGGTGTGAACAATAATTTAATTTTGCACAGGACAGAAGAATGCCATTAGCTTTGACGCCACATAATGTTGTGTCGGTCCATTCAACCAAGATATTTTAGTCAGGTCGGTTTCGCACCTTCGCAAGTGACCAAATGCCCAACCCATTATGCACGCTGAACAACAGCGCCTTGGCAGAAAAGACCGAATGCGTGTAGGGATGAGATGATAGAATAGATGTGCTTCTGGTACACTTTGAGCTCATGAAGTAAGGCACGAAGGATCGTACTGTATTAAGATGCCAAAAATGAGATGGACGTAGCCTACAAGCGTTCAAACTTGTTTTTCTTTAGTTTATTGCAATAATAAAATTTGTGCTCGAGTTTTTGTTGTTAATTTCGTTTGTTTTTAGTAATAAACAACACTGTTATAATTGCCCCGGCCGCATATGGGCGGTACAATTGCCCCTATGGGTACGGGGCGATTGTAACATTTGAGCGGCGATTTTCGCAACCCAAATTTCCGTGATTTATTGTTGATTGAGTTCAATTGTAGTTTTTCTATCAACTATCGAGTTGTTGGCATCTATATATAAAACTTTAGAAATGAAATTTCCATAAAAAAAAGCACGTAATGTTAGGAAAGACAAAAAGTATCACAATTTTCCTCGATCTCCTCCCCATATCTTGATCTCAATCAATACAAGTAGGCTACCCGCCGAACCCCATCTGATTTTGTCGCTTATCATTATATATTATCTTCTTTTACTTTCATTCAGTGTGCATGCCTCCTATTTACATCGTCTAGGCCAGGGGTGGCCAATTAACCTTTTCGGCCTGGTGGCCACATTACATTTACGAACCATTGCGCGGGTCATTTAAATTTTGATGGCATTTTTTAAAGTCTTCCGAGTGAACCGGACTAGGTTTTGAAAACAAGACTTAATATCTCGCTACGAATCAAAATCAATGACAACTATAGCCTAAGTCCTGAAAGTCGCGTGAAATTTGTTCAGGGTTGCATGAATGTATTAGCTCAATAATATTAACGTTACTTGCGAAAATTGCGGGTCGCCTCTGTATACCACTGGGCTGATTTTGCAACGACAGGATTATTCAGCGCTTGGACATGTCAATATCGACGATTTCGGCGAACATGCCCCCGCCGTTTTGTGCAAAAGGTTTTATCGCCGACGATCTTTCTGCGAGTGCAGACGCGAAGTTGCTTATGCATTATATTAAACGACACGTTGTCTAATAATTGCGAAGGTAGGCCTATAGACGCGTGTTTATATTGGCAGTAGCCTATTTTTAATTTTCAGGTGGGGTTTGGCCAGGGATATCTAGAACTACTACTAGAAGTTCTAGATATCCCTGGGTTTGGCTACCAAAATACTAAAATCAAGAAATCTAGAGACCATAAATCGCGCGAAGGGTTGAGAAATATTTCAAGTCAAATATATCTGCCGCGAAATATTCTACTTTATGATCCTATACGAAGATATATGAGATGATATTATTTTTTGCCTGCACCATCGAGATGCTTTGGCGACGGAGTTGCGATACGACCGTGAGGTCACCTAACCTGCACCCCCGTTTTTTCTCCTATATCCCTATCCGTGATTGCTGAGCGCCTAGAGCAGGGGCGGGCAACATACGGCTCGCGGACAGTTTTCCGTCTTACATGATAATGTGGCCCGCGGCCCCAGTCTGCCGATATTCCCCACTAGTTGCTAATGCTTACTACGTTAAATTTTAGTGAATGTCTGTTATTATTTACGTGTGTGCGTAGCGTGCGAGAGTGGAGCTTACGCGTAAGTTCGTCGAAGCGAGAAGACTTGCATTATCAGCATTTACGATGTACTCAACCCTAATGTCGTTTGTGGTAATCATGGTGTTTGTCGACTGCAATGGTCATTTACACCAGGCTGATATTTCTTAATTTTTAATCCGTAAACGCCGAATTGTAGCACGGCCCACTTCTTGGCTTTTGTAAGGCACTATGCTTTATGCCAGGGGTCGCCGACTCAAAACGGCTCGCGGGCTACTTTTCAAATTTCGTAGAGGACGCGGGCCGCATGATCGAATTCAATATCGAGATAAATTATAGGCCACACAGTTGAACAACGACGCTATCTCGTCACCTCCCCAATGAATTTATATCTTGGTAAATTTGGGGTACCAGGCAGACTTGGACAACTAGAAAATTTTCAGCTTTTCCAAATTAGATTAG
This sequence comes from Botryllus schlosseri, assembly GCA_000444245.1. NCBI lineage: Eukaryota > Metazoa > Chordata > Ascidiacea > Stolidobranchia > Styelidae > Botryllus > Botryllus schlosseri. The sequence goes on from ATSW01029767.1 coordinate 2,388, forward strand.
AATTAGATTACCGGCATTTCGATCTAATTTAGTGAAATTAGACAACTAGAATTATCTAGTTGTCCAATGTCCAGGCATATATACTTGGACAACTAGAAAATTGTTGGCTTTTATAAATTAGATTAGAATTAGATTACTGGCATTTCGCTCTAATTTAGTGAAATTAGACAACTAGAATTATCTAGTTGTCCAAGTCTGGTACCAGGCGCCTTGAAATCTTAATTAAGGATTGCGCCATGTGTTGATTGATCAGAGAGAAGCAGACATGGTGGTGCCTGTAGTGTATGGCAATGATATTCTCAAATCCACATTATTGTCTTCGTCATTACCGGCGTGAAATGGCTTTGAAGTGACATTGCTGTCGTTAAAATACATTCATTAAATACGATTTATTCCTGGTATATGTGGATAAATGGGTCAATGGGTCAGCGATCCGGCCCGCCGACTGGAGAAGTTGCCCGCCCCTGTACTATACTGTACCACGTAGGTTAGTTATCACTACCAGTGTTGCCACTCTAGGTTTCTGGAAAAACACAAGATTGTGTCGTGAAAAAACACTAGATTCCCGAAAAAAGCACCAGATTAGTAAATTGCAGGGAAAATTTGCCGTGGCCAAGTAATCATGATGACCAAGGTACAAATCCATAGATAAGAAGTGTTCCACACATGGATTCGATACATATGTATGATATACTGCATGATTATTCAACGAAAATTAATGAAACGAATTCAACAGACAAATATTGTCGCTTTCGAATCGCACAGCATCATGAAAATTATCTCTCGATTGTACACCATCGATCAAACATAAGTATCTTTTGTGTGGCATCTTGGTCACTACCGTACATCTTCAACCAAACAATGGGGAGGTGTCCATGTGCTGTGCAGCATACTTCATTTCCATACATGCAGCGGAATGTGGCAATGCCAAGAGATTCGGCATGAGCTTCCTCAGTAAAGGGAATTTTGATTCACCAAATCCATTGTGCACATATTTCAATTTTCGCCAAAATTATGTTGGATGGCATTGACTGATAACCTGCAGCTCATTGTGCAAATTTGCCAAAGCAGCCCATTCTTCCGGCAAATCATTAAGCTCATCAAATAATATCATAGAGGGAAATTGCACAGTTAGAGGAACGATTGATTTTATTTTTCTTTGTGTTAACAAGGCTGTTAACGGATTCAATACACCCAAGTACGAAAGTATGCTGTCCTCGGCAAATGCAAATCTTTACCGATTCTGCAGAGTTTTTTCCGAGACATTCGCTCATAAATACGGATTCACAGCGCAGCACTCTGTTACGTAATAATTGCTTCTTACTGCATCACCACATAGAATTGTTGAAAACAAACACCGCCAGAGACACCAAATCGCCTAATTAGCGATAAATTTAGCGTTTAATTTAGTAATCTAATGTTAGAATATTCCTTATCCGCACAATTGAAGAAAAACACTAGATTAGCATAATTGTGCGACAAAAAACACTAGAACACAAGGACGACCGAAAAAACACTAGATCTAGTGTTAAAACCATGGAAAACTGAATGGGATAGAACGGTAACTGCGTGACCTGTCAATCAGATACGGTTGAATGACAGGTCATCGCAGCCAGAATGTTTCGGTTGTCTGCCGTGATGCTCCAGCTAACGTAAACACACATAGCGTGTTAATTAAATGTTAATATTATCGTAGCTTGTCTAGATTAGGCCTACTTTTCATGTAGTAGACAGTTGTGAATAAGTTGAACATCGACTGCAGTGTCTGTAGAGCTGTATTATTATTATTTTAATTATGGCCTCGCAAGTCAGTGACGCTGTCAAGGAATGGTACGATATTCCCCCGGAAATTGTCCATGAACTTCTCTTCAACGACTTTGATGAAAGCATGGACACCATATCTGCTCCAAATATTATTCAGCAACCAGTGGATCTTGAGCCATTGTTGCGCTCATTGGAGTTCAAAGACCACCAGAACTCTCTGAAAAAGGTATTGAACTAGCTACGGGATGGATTATCAGTATGATTTCCACTAGAAATTCAGAGTATATTTTGATGAGTTACAGTAAGGTTTGTGGTGATCCAATATTACATACAAAATCAAACGACAGGCTTTTCTGTGCCAAATTTTTACTTGAGCTCATGGAAAAAATAATTGATAATGGAATGAAGCCACCTAAGCCGGAGTCATTGGCCTCTGCCAGTATTTCTGAGAGGGATGGCGATATTTTAGAATACATGGATGGTTTTACGTTGAGAAAGACAATTCCAGAATTCAATGACCAACTAGACCGATATTTGCTTGGATATCTTATAAATAACACCGGCAAGCCGTTTGGCAAGGCTGAGGCGCTTGTATATCCAAGCTCAGAGCTGCTCTTTCCTCTTAGGAGAGTCTACAGAGAGTTTACGAGGGAATGCAGCAAATCCCCAAAGTTAATGAACTTCTCAATTTTGCAGGACAGAGTTGTCAAAAGCAGCATCAACAGAGCAACGTGCACTAATGTCCATTCCAAACTGGTGATAGACTATGTCAATGGCCTATTTCTTAGAGTATTAGGTCACTACTTCACAAAGAAGCTAGTTAACAAGCTTCGGAAAGTAAGAGAGTCGAATAAAGGAAGCCAGGGTACACGTGGTGATTTGAAGTGAAAAAACTTGATCTGAAAGTGTCCTACAATGTTTGCAATTTCAAAATTGATGACATATAACTTACAGTGTAGATTTTAACGAATCAGGACGAGACACTGGCCTTGCAGTACATTGTGATTTAGTTGAACACACCGCCAGTGTCCTTTATAGTTTATAAATCTGCTATATTTTTCATATTGACATGTTTTACCCGCGCTGCTAAGGATTGACATCTCATTGCAACAAGTATGTGATCGCAGGGTCAACAAGAAACGTTATAATAAGAATGACGGTTCAATAACGATGCGAATATTAACAAACCTTTACCACATGAAGGTGTGGGGTACAATACTATATGTATCACACCAGGAGCATTTGTTGATCGACTTCTAGGCATGCAATCCTTTCATTTCTCATCTGAGCAATAAATGAGCAATTTGCAACAGTCATCATGTGTGGTATTGTATATTGACAAATTATCAAGTATATTGACGATTTATCATACATTCGCTAGATGTTGGCCAGTTATGCAGAGCTGTCCGGGGCACAACTGGTAAGAGCAGATTGGTGCACGAAGGCACCACGGAGACCAAAGTATAAATCCTGTTGAAATGAAAGGTCTCCGGGTCGCCATGACCCTTTCATATCCAGCAAATGGGTTGGGTGTCAGTGACAGTTTTCGGTTTTTCTTCAGATTTTGTGATTTCCTGGCATGGTTCATATTTTGTAATCTCCTTGCATGGTCCGCGGCGTCATGTAGCCGGTCATCTTCATCTGAAAAATAAAGATCATGCGGTAGGATACGATGGACAAGTCATCGTCAAACACTATCCAGTAATGATAGGACATAAGTGATCATGGTTGGCATAAGCTGGTCGCTTTTTCGATGGATATATACAAATTGGTATCGAATCTATGATACATCTCAACCATATGTGCAGCATTGCAAAAAGTGTGGGCTGTTTTCAATCTATAAACCTGTATTTGAGAATGGCTCAGGAATTTCGTAAATTTATTTATTTGTAGACGCCTGCAGGCCTTAGGAGGAGCAAATCCAAAACTGACCTGACTCAAGGTTGAATATGATCATTTCCCTCCAAATCAAGATAGAGCATCCCCTTCCTCTCATATGCTACCCAGCCACATATTGAACAGTAAGTAAGTAAGTCACAAATTAGCATCCAACTTGATTCTAAATTTCATCTACCTTGAATTAAGAGATGCGTCCTTTTTCAATCGGGAAACATTTTGTAAATAGAATTTTTTAGCACAAGCTTTTCTGGGAGCTGGCTCTTTCCTTGGTGGGAAAGAGAATGATGCGGACTTTTGAGGCAAATTGATGCAAGGTATGGCTCCCAACTTCAGCCGACGTCTCCCAGAAGCACCTGCCGCATTGATATCTTGATAGGCCTATCTTCTGGCCGGAAATGTAGATCACATATTGTGGCTCTTAAAAACACAATAAATGGTCCATGAAAGAATAATTGCATGATGCCAGTAACAGCGTATCGGTCACCGGTTGGCGCTTAATACATATAAATATCCAGCTTTGATATCATACCGGCATGCACTAGCCTGGCGGAACACCTCCCATACCATTTACAGATCATAATCTGTCACAACAGAAAAGGAATTCCGTAACTCACGATTCTCTATCAAGCTGACTGATTATATTATCTCTTTTGTCCGTAGAATCACGCATGGACAATATAAAACAACGTAGTTGCGATCGGTGATGCCGTTCCTGTTCGTCCTTTGCGATATCCAGCCTGACAAAGAGTGCTGAATTACTATTTTTCGACTAGTATTACAGCCAGGGACGGCACAATTCTTCGCAGGCATTTCCAATATCCGATAGCTGTAAATAAGTACCAATATAGTTCTGCAAAACATCTATATTTATACATATAGTAGGTGAAATGGTACCTCCGATCACAGCTAACAAACGAAACTTTGTGGATGCCGAGGTCTCAGCGGTCTCACGGCTCTCGCCATAGTGAGCAAAACACGGCTTCGCGCCTGCGCTAATTTGCTCGATGACTTGTCATTCAACCGTATCTGATTGACAGGCCACGCAGTCACCATTCTATCCCATTCAGTTTTCCATGGTTAAAACTCTTGATCACTACCGGCGATGATGTTACATCATCGAATATTTACATGTTACGCTCTAGCTGCTAGCACGTGCACATGGCATGCTTCTCTCGGTCACTGAACTCGGGTTACTTGGAGTCATTCATTAAAGAAGCGTTGTTTAGTGTTTAGTAATCTGCATAAACGTCCCCACTGGATGGTAGGAGTTGTTATCGGCAATGACAGAACGTTTCCAACCAAACGGAGAGTCGGCCTTGCATGGAAACGCAGTTGACGTATTGTGCTTTGGTGGGGTTACTATAAGTCACACACAGCAATCGTGGCTTTGGCTCGATGTTGGCTTTGTCATCGATTGTAAAAAAACGGGGCCGGCAAGGATAAGGGAAGAAAGAACATTTCTTTCGGTCAAAACATCCGTCGGTTTTTATGTTTTTTAGTCTACAGCAGAACTTTTAGCTGGACTTCGCTGTTAACTGGGGCGTATGCAAACTATAGCAGGGTACAGGATTGGTAGCAGGGTACAGGATTGGTGTGATTATATCTATATAGTATGAACAGTCCGCGGTAAGGGCTGAAGGCCATTTCGGTTAGGGGTACGTATCATTAGGATTGGATGCGAATGAGAGATGCTATTCATTTCCGCCTGCACCATCGAGATTCTTTGAAATTGACGACGGAGATGCGATGCCACTGTAAGGTCACCAAGTGTGCACCCCGTTTTTTCTCTTCCATGCTATCCGTGGATGCTGAGTGCCCTATAGCAGGATAGCTGCTCATACTAGTTCTCGAGTATTTGGTCTGACCCAGCCAGGGATCAAACCCATGACCTACCGATCATCGATCAAGAACTCAAGTTGCGGGTAATGAATGACCCTAACCTCAACCGCCCCCTTCCCAACCCTAATGACACTAATCACTAAGCTAACCCTAATGACCCTAACCCCAACCCCAAGACCCTCATTCCCAAACCTAATGACACTCACTCCAGTCCCTAACGACACTTAGCCCTGACATGAAGCTAAATGACTCATATATGTAAATTGGTTTAAAATCCACCATTTAGGTCAATAACATGAACAACGTACACCTATTGACACAAACTCTATTCAATTCTTATAATTAGACAGTTACGACCACCTGTATATTAGTAATCGCGCTTATCATACTGACCCTGTGATAATCTATGTTATTTTTCTCATGAGATAGCAATTAGTAACATTAGTCCAAGAATGGCTATAAACGAGTGTGAAGCAAGCAAACCCAGTGAGAATATTGTCGGAGGAGACCAAATGAGTACATCTGAAAATGCAGTTGCGTCATTCCGGGAGTCGACCATGTCTACTCCAAATGAGAGACCTATCTCTTCTAATCAAGTTGCGGTAATTGTCGACGGAAAACTATTTCCAATTTGTGGACCAAAAGTTGATGATGTGGAAAAGTGCAAGCCTGAACAACCAAAATTGCTGGTCCAAAAAGTTGAGTCACAACGACTTGCTGAAAGTTTCAAAGAGAAGGAGGGATCTGAGCTTGATCGCCTGGAACGCTCAATTAATGATGAACAGAGTATATATAGGAAGATATTTCTATTCGGATATGAGATGTCGGATTTGAATGAAAACTCGGCTCCGACTTCATCTTCATGCGGTGCCAATCATGTGGATGGCAGATATGACAACTCTGTCCAATCCTCTGTCAAAATCGATTCGTGCCCTATACCTGTGGATCAAGGCACGCTCACCAAGCAAAGAAGTCACGTTCACAGTGGATGTAGCAACACACCACAGAACTCGCGGAGTGTTTACCATCGTGAAAAGCCGCCCGATACATTACTGTACGGGGCTAGTGTAGATGCCAGCAACAATGGACCACGCGGGGAACTGGTCCCAGATGCGAATCATGGAAGTTCACATGAATTGGAAGAATTACAAACATGCACAATCAAGAAAGATATAACCACTCGCAATCCAAATGAACTGGACCTCTGCACTGGAGACACACTGCCGAATTCCATTTCAGCTACTCAAAACAGGTTGGGACATAGTTTGTTGTGTAGGCTCACTTCATGCCATTGTACATGATTCACTCTTTCGGTACGGTCAATTCACTTGCTCGTATGCAGCAGAGTTGTAACCAAAACGCAAGACTCCAAGTCATAAGTCAATCTCACTTTTATAGTTTTGACTCGAGTTGAGTCAGTTTCAATTCACCACCGAGTCAAGTTCAAGTCAATGAGTAGAGGGTCGAGTTTGAGTCATCGGGTTGTGGCTCGAGTTCAAGTCATTGTTTTCACTGTTCATTTTTGGGTTCAATTCAGTTCAACCCACTTTTATCAACTCTGCTCGAGTGATACAGAATGGCTCGCATTCGTAACAATGAATTTTTTGTCAGTCCCAACAGTTTCTGGCCCTATTTTTCAAGTATCAGGACTGATAGACGAAATACCAATAATGTGGTGACTTAACTGTTTTTCGAATTACAATGAAATGTCTGTCCTAGTCTCAAGTCACATGACTTGGTTCAAGTGATGCACAATGACTCAAGTACAAGTCGAGTCGATACACAAATTGACTCTCGAGTCTAGTCATTTTACGCATTTGAAAAAATGACTCGAGTTAAATTGAGTCACCAAAAAATCGCGACTCGAGTCGAGTCATGGCTCGGTCATTACAACCTTGGTGTGCAGTACATGGAATGTGGCTAATCTGCCTTCATCGCTTCCAGGCAACATCCAAGGGGAGATGTGGGAGTTGTGTCTTCACTTGCTTCTGCTTTTAATGCATCAGATCATGTATCGGTAGGTGATATGCTAGAAATTCATTTGGTAGATCGTCCTATCACCTTTTCTTGTCAACACGAAGGACAGTGGAATTGGAGTACTCTGTAGTTTTGAAAAGCACTCAGAGTTAAACTTCTTCCTCTTCTACTCCCATAGTTTTCAAAAAAAAATACTAAATTCTGGATTCAAAATATAATCAAGTATAAACTAGTATCGTATTGGCTTGGGTTTTGATCGCTGTTATTTCTAAAATCATCAGAAAAACTGGGCTACGTGGCTTCTGGTTGTAATGATTGATCATAATTTGCACTTACATGCAGAGCTTTGGAGCAGGCTTAACTGTCAAAATGTGCTAGCTCCGTAGCTCCCCTTTATCATATATTAGCTCACAGCTCATTAATGTCACCGCTTCTGACCCAGCTCCGGCTGCATAAAATACCTGAATGGAAACTATCAAATGGATCAGCCAGTATTGACTACCATGGGTTCAAGCTATGAACATGTGACTCAGTGACTGGTATTGTGTCAAATCCTAAGCAACGTGGTTGGTTGGACAAGGTGTTACTAAAGAGGCAACACATATTAGTTTTGTGAAGGATTGTTGTTAAAAGTCAATTAAGATCATATATAGTTGTATCATGGAATGTTAGGCTATGAAATGCATTGAAACCAGAACAATATTTTGAAACAACCAGCTCTTGCTCCAGATCCGTTTAAATTTCTCGTAGACTTCCGGCTCTTGCTCCATTGAAAATGCACAGCTCCTGCTCAAAAGCCCGGCTTATTTTAAGCAATAGTCACAAAGATAGACTTTGCAATCTTACGGACGAATGTCTAGGCTATCCAACGTCTGTGATCTCTAGTCTTTTTCTGCTTAAACTTCAAGTAGTTTTTATTATGTACTCAATTGCCCACATTGTGTACCCGATCACACCAACCGCCTCCTAATAACAGTTTTTCTGCAAGGCACTTTCACCAAATTCACCCAATGACCAGCTTAACATACACAATAGCTTGTTTGACAAGACTGACTGAGAAATTGGTCACCATAGCATAGCACCCGTGCCATTTTGTTTCTCATGTATCTTCTATTTGTTACTCTTATAAACCATATCAAATGAGCCCAGATTTGGTACATAAATTTACTTTAAATTTCAGGGCTTTAAAAGGGCTTTCGTACTAAGGTATGTTTTTATAGCATGATTATTTCTTTTCCAATATTGGCCTACTGATACATGTTACAATTATAGCTTCTTTAAAATTGACCTCTTATAAATCACATGTCTTTATATACAAGTCTAATTTTCTTGTTCATGACAGTATATTGGTCTTGCTTATACCAATTTTAATCAGATGTTGACAAGGCCAGTGCTTGTCAGCCTTTTTGAAATGGTACACACTTGGTCTGAAGCAGTGGTTCCCATCCTTTTTCAACTCATCACCCCTTATCAAGCTCGACACAAATTTCCTCCCCCCAATGTACGGATCCGAAAAAAAAAGGAGCATGTAAACTGGAAATTCATTCACCGACTCTGATTGCTGGTGAATTGACTAAAAAACATGGTTTTCGTGTCTACTTTCTGTTGAGTTGACCTTTTTTCGCGTCATATGCAGAATAAACCGTCTTCACATGCATATATTGGCCATGTTAATTAAATATCTCACTGGATGTTCTACCATGTTCGCCCCCCCAGTCTCTCCATTGGTATTTCCC